>PVJL010009861.1:0-53825 GCA_004026885.1 Lyroderma lyra | reverse complement strand
TAGGGAGGGGAGAAAGGGGAGGGGGTGGGAGAGGAGGGGGGGAAGCTAAATATAAGGTGATGGAAAGAGAAGTCACATTAGATGGTGAACTTATTATACATCAAGTTGACAATGCACTGTAGAATTGTATGCCTGAAACCTATGTAATCCTTGCTAACAGATGTCACCCCAATAAGTCTAACAATAAAAATGAATTAAAGAAAAAAAGAAAAAAAATAAATAAAAAGGACAAAGTTTTAGTATACCAAGTTATGAATTGATGTGCATTTAAAACTATCATTAGAAAATTATTTAAGTCTACAAAATTGCAAATATTTATCATTCTTTTCAGCATATGCTGACATCAGGTACTTATTCAAGAATCCCAGAAATTACAGACATGTTTAATCCCTCAGAGTATCCGATATAGTTTTTCCAAATAATTTGGACCTTAATTTGATCAGACTATTGGTTATTTTTACGCAATCAGGTAGAGCCCATCTACCTGTGAAAAGAGATACATGCATTTAGTTTGCACCACTTGATTGCAAATAGTTTTCAATATTCTTATTTTCCTTTCAGACTATCATCCCACATCTGTATAAATATATCATATAATAATGAGTTGTGCCATTGGTGGAAGAGTTATGGAAGGTTGCTGGTAACACTCACCTCATGCCATTCACAACATACAAATCATATGACTATTGTTCAGGAGTGATCAATGCGAAAGAACTGATTTAGTTGTTTCACAGTTTATTTCCTTGCCATGTGTTAAGACAGCCCTATTGATACAGTTCATTACTTTTCTACATGCAAGTTTAGAAAAGGTGCTCTCTCTTAAGAAAATATCAAAAATGAAAATAAGAACAAAGATTAATAGTATTTGGGGATCTCTATTGGTTTTACATCTATTATATTTCAAGAAAAAATATAATTTCAATTTCGGTGTTTTTTTTTTGCTACACAGGAAAATTTAATAAAAGGGCTAAATACTCAAAGCAATCAGTAGGTAAATAAAGCATAAGCAAAAATTTGACCAATACATAATTGCTATATACTAAAAAACTGGATTTTTACAACTTTTACATGTTTTCTAACAAAAAAATTCAGTTTTTGACCTTCAAACATTATTTATTAAGTCCATTAATAAAAACCATAAATTGAGATTTAGAATAAAAATCTATTTTACAAATATCTTGACAATTACACCTGTCTCATTCTTTCAAATTAACTCTGCCATGTATTTGTCAGGAAAAGTACTCTTAGAACTTATACAGTCACTTAGTTATTCATTTTTATTTTACTTCAAATAACATTTATCGAATGCCTCCTAATTGGAAGAGAATTGTTAAAGTATAGATATAAAGATGACTGACACACATCCTTGCCCTGAAGACATAATTAGGAAAAACAAAAAGGTAACCATACAGTATTTTTATACAATAGTACTTAATAACTACTAGAATTGGGCTATATATAATTAACTAGGTATAATTAATTGGCTAAACAATTATATTAGGTTCATAAGATTAATAAAACTTTTTATGAAAAAGACTGGAACATTATTTGACACATGGATAGTTTTCAAAATTAAGCGGTAGATCTTTTGTGGCAGAAAAATGTACCTTAGTAACATCACACACAAATGAACTGTATAATATATACATACTTAAAATAGCAAGTAGTAGCAGTATTTCAATGCATATAGACTATAATAATGCAATAGTGAGAAATGTTATTAGCGTTTTTGTATCAGAGTGAAGAGTGTGGAATTAACTAACTTGTATGTAAATGACATTTAACCATGCAGGACACTGAGAGGCACTTATTTGGAAGCAGAAGATACAAAGAAAAAAGATTAATTTATGCAGAAGACTAATAATATATACACTTGGAAAATGGTTGTGGAATGGCAATTTAGGTGACAGGAGAAGAGAAATGGGAATCTAACACACAGTACTTTTATTTGATAGAAGGCAGGTGAAATGTATCAAAACGACTTGGGTAAAATGATAAAACAAGAAACACTTTTAAATGACTAGTCCCATGAATCACCAAAACTAGAGATATTGCCAATGATTTCATCTGAGAACACCCCCATTTAGGGTTAAAAACAGACAAATCGAAGTCTCTGCTAAGGAGACTGAGGAACCAGCATACATTTAATAAAACATTTTAGGAAACTAGGGATCAGATGTATAGAAGCCATTGGTCTCTCTCAATCTTAATTTTACAAAACGAGAAAACAGAAAAAAACAAAAACAAAACCCACACAGAAAACAAAAAACATAACTATAAAGAATTTATGTAACATCAAAAATGTCATAAACCAAGTAATCACATTATAACTTCCAATCTATAAAGATGAAAGTGCTTTTGCAGAAATAAAGAAGGCTGAAGAAGAAATTTGGGAAGAAATGATTAGTGGCAAGAAATGATGAGTTCAATGTTAGACATGCAAGCATTTCTGCTATAATTACCTTTATTTATCTATCCACTTATGCAAAAAATACTTCATAGTGACCATCAATAAAAATTACATTAAATCTTCTATGTGATGATAACGCAGTCCTGTATCAATTTCAGTAAAATAAAACATTAGGAACCTACTGATCTGGAAAAGTATTTGTTACTCCGTCATACTGATCATTCACTTTTTTGATTTCTGGGAAATTTACCAAAAGGTTACTATCAAGACTTAATAAATAACCTTTAATTACTCCTTTACCCTTTGACTCAGAGGTATCAATGTGTTAAATTCATAAGGGGTAAAAAAAAATTGAAATATTATTAATTTCAATCTATATTTGCTGATACTTTATTATTTTTGTCATATGTATTAAACATATTTCCATCAATAATTTGGACTTGTAGATACAGCTCTCTCAATTTTTGAAAAATGTTTGCTCTGTGAGCTAATTAGCAAATCTGGATCTCAAGATCAAACAAGTAGGTAAATCCAGCTTACTCTCTGCCAGAAAATACTTAATTTCATTTGTTTTCAGTCAAAATTAACCTGTTATGTGCAGCCTTTCGACAGGTCATCTCTGAATGTTAATTCTAATATAGTTAGTTAAGTCATAAAGTTTTATTATAAATTTGATGCCTAATGATTTTTACCTTAAAGAATTTATATTGATACTTTCTTTGGCCTGATAAAATTCTACTTTAGGAGGCATTTATTTTCTTCTACAAGAAAAAGGTCTTGGTAGAAGGTCAATACTGAAAAACTGTCTTACTTCCAGACCCCTCTCAATAATGTATCTGAATTAAAAAGCTCCCCAAAGAGTCATACACTGACTCTAATACTTTACCTTGTGCTTAAAATAAAAACACACCTCACCCACACCCACACACAATATCTATGTATTATCAATCTATCTAATCTATCTTATCTGTATCTATGTTCATCCATCAATCCATCCAACCTACCAACTAACAAAATAACTAGGAAAGACAAAAAGACCTACGGTGGCACCTCGCTGTAAGATTATTTAGAAAAACTAGTTTTTCCAAATGCCACATATAGCAACTCAACATTTTTTATATCCTTGAAAGGATTAATTTATGGTAACATTGATGCAGAATTAATGAATGCTTTGCATTCTTTTTTAAAGTGGGGAAGAAAAGAGCTACTATTTAAGGTAAGGTTGAAAAGGTGAATCAACATGATATTCAGGACTATAAATGCATAAAGATAAAATCTAAGAAATAATACATGGGAAGTTGAGGGTCTTGATATTGATTTTCTCAGATGATCTTTGGAAAGGTCTTTGTACCACAGTTGTATAAATAATGTTTCAATACACAATTGAACACATCAACCTGAAGGATAGAGATGAAGAAATTACTCACATAAATTGAAAGGAGTATAAATATAGTTATACAAAAGGAAAGTGTTGCTTCATTTACTCCTTAAGTTGTTTTTTGGTTTTTTTTTTTTTTTTTTGAAGACAGATATGAGGCTGAAGTTTTGGGTTTATAATATAATATTCTGAAAACTGAACACGACAGTGATTCACAAACAGTAAAAATCATCCTTGTGTTAAATAAATTTTAATAATAAATCAAATAAAACAAGCATATTTGATATAAGCATTCTTTGTCCTTTTCAATGAAAGTTAATACTCCGATGGAAATTTAACCCATGCATTTAAAAAGGAGTATGCAGTAGAGAATTACTGGTAATTTAATAAGACTATATTTCTAATTAGACAAAATATTTCAATAACTTTAAACCCAAAACTGATAATGATATATTGGATAGCAATGAAAGTTTAAAATTTTAAAGTAATATCTTTGCAATTTTTATACAATTGAAAATTAATGACATTTATTTATTATTTAGGGTAAATTTAAATAGCTCAAAGCTGTTACATTTTTCAAGACTTCAAAGTTGAGAAAAAAAATGGTAGAATTTCTGAAACTTTTAAGCATTTTTACATAAAATTGAAATGTTTTAAATACAGCTCTAACTTATGCAATTAAAATAGGTATACTAGAAAAGAACAACTCGAAATTATTCCTTTGATCAGTCAACATAATTTAGACATGTCAACATAATTTAGACAAAGACTTTCCTGCACTTGCTCAAACTAATACATGTTTAAACAAGTTCAGTCATAAGGTTTTTCTGACTGTATGATTGAGTGACATACATAAAGATAACCATTTTGAAAACAATTTATATTTGTTAAAAGTTATTTTAAAAAACCCTCTATTATGTCAAAAATATAGTAATAGAAAAAGATGGTAATTATTACCATTATCATATAATTTACCTTTACAGTGGAAATAATATAAATGTCAAAATTTTGTTAGTATATTCTCAAGTACATTTCTAATTGTCGGAAGACAAATGTAGCCTTAACAACCATATTCAATTATATTTAAAATGTCAAGAGTTCACATTACACCATGCATAGGCATGATTACAAATTTTACTAGATTCCTAAGGAAAAAGTCAAATCTCAGGCAACATACAAAAAAAAAAAAAAAAAGACTATTTATGGAAACCATGATTAGTGTATGGAAGTAAAGTATTATCATGATAAATTTTCAACTGCTATAGAGTACATAATTTAAGAAGTAAAATGAATTTGGGCATTTTCTTCATCTGGTCAAGAATGTTTCCATCAGTTTAAAAATCAGGAAATTGGCCTTTGATGAGAATTTTAACAGCCTTGTACTGCACATACGGCTTATAAAACAATAAAAAGAAGAAAGTAGTAACCACAACGGGATGACCATCATCCAGGCTCATAGAGAATTAATGAAATTTACCTACTTACCTTGCAACTGAATCTTATTCTCAGGACTCTGAACCAGAACAGAACTGACAGAATCTAGGTTGTCATAGTTACTGCAGCCAAGAGGGCCTGTTCGCGTTTCTGTTACCTGACGAAAAAAAAAACACCAACTTTGTTATAGAAATCACACTTACCATGTTCTTTCAGTTCAACATCGTTATCGTGCACTGATATTACACGTTTGACAGTAAACACCCCCGAAAGGTCTAGGATTTGTTATAACAGCAATAATATATACACCTAATAAGCATAGAGAAGTCACATGACTCCCTTCGTTTTTAATTCCACTCTCTTCCCTTGGGCCATGCATAATTCTTCTGGGAAAATAATGGAAGCCCTCTTTGGTCACAAGCATCACTCACAGAAGGTCAATGATTTTGCCCAAGATATGATGAGCGCATGCTCCTTTAAGTAGTGAGCAAGTTTTGAGGCAGACAAGAATTGTTTTTCTGTTCATTTTTTTTCCCTCAATAAATCAGAACCATCTACCAGGTTACTGTCTAAAAACTGATTTTATCATTTTATTCTTCTACTTAAAAAAACTATAAATTTCCCCTTTTATGATGTCACCAGTATCTAACCTCTCCTGTGTGGCTCCCATCCGCCGATTCTCCCCAACAGGTAGGCCGGCTTGCTGCCCAACTGCACCTTCGTAATTCTAATGCTTTGCTCACACAATCTCCTTCTCCCGCACCCCACCTTTCACCCCTCTGACAAACTGATTTTACCTATCCTCAAGATTCAGTCTCACATAATAACTTGTCATCTGTTGAATATTTATTGATCATATGAGAAGAAAAAAGATGGAATGGCAGTTTTCTTGTTTGTTCCAACCTGTCATTTTTAATATCAAATCATAAATGTTCACGTGAGAAATTTAAGCAATGAACTAAATTACGGGCCCAGAGGAACACTGCCTTTTGTGTTCCCCTCCCCCTGCCTTTTTCTCAGTTCTCATTCTCTTTTCAGAGATGGACTGTCTGAGAGTGGGAACAAGGGCCACTCGGGACCCTTCTTCACCCCCAGCACCCACATGTCGCATGCTTCAGCATGGCATTCGGTTAAGCTGAAGCAGCTTTTGAACAGTGTTGTATCAGCACTGACTGCGTACAGAACACAACAGAACCCTGGTGAGCACAATGTAGCTCCTTCACAGCTATGCTCAAAAGAACCTAAGGACTTTCTTCTGGGTTCAGTGGTCGCTTCCAGAGACTGACACCTTCCCTAGGTAATGCAAGGTAAACGCTAATTTTTACAAGGAGATCTGCCTACCCCAAACTGTACAAGAGGAATGCACCTACGCGGGGGGGCGGGGTGGAGGGTGTGGTGCAACGTGTCCTGCGCCCCTCCTTCGGGGTCACCTGCTGTCACGGTTACGGGCTCCATTCCTTAACCTGGCCCGCATTTCCCTAAGCGTGCCCTACCATATAATTTATTTCAAATGTTCGTTCTCCCACAAATAATCTTTCTCTTTTTGAATCACCTCACATACTCCAAAACCATTTTTTTGATTTGTTAAGAATAACACTAAACTAGAGGACAGCAACCATATTTGGCTCACACTGCATGTCTAATATTTTTTAATGTTTCCTCATTTATTATAAGGACTGATTATTTTTAAATAGAAGTAAGGCTGCATTATTGTATTAATTTTTCCTCAAAAGTTATTCCTTTTACCAATTCTTTCATTAAGATTATCTTAATAATATGAATTATAATTCATATATCCAGTGAATGATTCATAGCTAGAATATATGAGGAAATGAAGAGAAATTTCTGTTTGTATTTCCTCATGTAAGGAGCTTGCAGAAACCTGAACACTGAAAATCAACAGCTCCTCTTGAATCTGTAAGACAAGGGACAACACAGGTGACCCACTGCCTGCGGTGCAACAGAAATAGACGAGCAGACACTGCAAGTCTCAGCTTCCCAGGACACAGACCTGGGCAGCCACGGTGGGGATCATGAGCCTGGCAGGTAACTGACCAACCGCAGGAGGGTCAGTGTGGGTGCGTCTGGTAGTTCAAAACTCCAGGGGCACCCAGTCAAAGGGAGGCTCCTCACAGTATTTTGAGAATTACCTCCAGGGGCTCAGTCGGGTTCCCAGAAGAAATTCCGAAGAACAAACCCTCCTGCTTCCCACAAGGGGAGAGGAAAAAGAGCTACTTTCCAACACCTAGGAGCCCTCTGCTCCGCTCAAGGCCTGCCCATCCTAGGGGATACCAGGTAACCAGAACCTAAACTTCTGGAGTATTATTTGAGGCCAACGGCCCTGGGGAAGCACCCCGCTGCAGCCCACCCCAGGGAGCGGTCCAGGAGCCTGAGTCACGTAAGCAGACACAGGCACGTGCTACGAGCCAGTAAATATAAAGAGAATTAGGAGATAAAACCCTCACGATACTTCAATGCTTTACTCACTTATCTGACCACAAAGTTTTCTTTATGTTTTATTACGGCGATTCTAAAATTACTCTGTAATCATCTGTTTACACTAACTTCTTACCTAACTGTAAACTCTCTGGTTCAAAGTTATACACAGTACCTGGGCACATGGTAGGAATTCAATAATGGTGAACTGAACGGATGGCTAAATATTTTATTTTTATTAGAAATCTTTATTACAAAGGGACACTTCAGTTAATTTATTAAACGTTTTGGAGACCGCGTGAAGAAAACGCAGCAGTGCCAGCCCGTACACATTTTTAGAGCCAGCCGTGGACTCAGAAATCATCTAGCCTCCCCTCTCATTGCAAGTGAGGTGCCCGGAGTCCAGGCGGCTGGTTCGGCCAGCTTGGTACTGCATGAGGGAAATGAGAACTGGGACTGGGACTCGACTTCCCAGCCCAGCAATCAAATGCCCATTCGAAAATCACAGGCGTGTTCCACTCTCCACACTTATGTTTCTGGAACTTTGCTTCCTTTGATCAATCTGATTCATTCCCATTCACTCTGTCTCTCTCTCAATAAAGTTACAATAAAGCACAATTTAATTGGTCTAGATTGACGTACAAGTCAATTAGAATGGTGTAGTATCTTGGGTGGTTCTCATGAACAATAAATTGGCTATAAATGTGCTTGTTAATATACTTTGATTGAAGGCCAAATGAACTGGCTTTTATTCCAAGTATTAATTTATTAATGCTTTGAAATATAAATTCCCACATATTCTTGTATTGCTCTACACTAGATTTCTAAAAAGTAAAATACAAGTGTTGATTATTTTCTCTTATGTCCTAAAACAGTATGCTTCCTTCTATTTCTTCACATATAGAATTAGTTACAATTATATGTATATGCTAAAACTATCAAACTAGTAAAAATATTAGAAAATGTAAACATTAAAATAGATATAATTTACATATACAGCTATACATAAAATTATATATAGCTATATATAAATTATATATAATACCTCTGTTAAAATTATATACAATTATATCATGATATAAAACATAATTTTGTAAAGTTATATATATTGTAGATATTGTTATAATTATGTATAATAATTATATATCAATTTATATTTAATTATGATATAGAATTACAATTTGAATATAATAATTATAAATTATATTAATATATAATTAATTTCTTTCATATAAGAATATTGAGGTTAAAAATAGTCTTACTATTTATTTATTTTTCTTGGCCAGTCATTAATTCTTATTTTAAAATTTTACGAAGCTTTTAACGTCAAACTGCAATTTTAATATAGTCCTAAGTTTCATATCCATTCTGAACTATTTCTGGGACTTAATATTTAATTAACAAATAAATTTTAAAATATTGCTGTTTAATATAAGGAGCATTTAGAAACAAAATGGTCATATTGGAATGAATTTATTTTAGCAGCAAAGACATCCTCAACTTCTAAACTGTTTTATTACTCATAGTACATATTGTGGGAAAAGTGCAAATTCACCTATAAAATGGTGCGTGTCCTCAAGTGAAAAATACGAATACATTAAGGCACAGTTTTCTTGCATCTCCACACAATAATAAGTATTACACTTTGTGCATCATATACAATTAATACCATGATTTGAAATACAGTTGACATTGTCAATGTGACTTGAACCTGCTCCAACCATTTAATGGAGGTTTAAAACAGTACATGATATGCAATCGATGCCCAGACGGCTCGTCTTCACGTAAAAAGCACAAAAGCAAATCAAATGCAAATTCATTGTAAAGCAGCCTATACCACTGTTGAATTATTATCTATGCAAATGACTTTATACTGAAAACTATTTTCCCCAGTTCCATGGACCAGAATTTCAATAGATAACATGCTTTTAACCATTAGAATAGTTTATTATAGGACTGCATTTTTAAAAGCTATCCAGAAGTTCTACTACAGGAAGAACAGCGATACTTGAAACATGAGGATCAAGTGTGATTATAAACAATTTAAGTGATATATATCCACAAAATAAACAACATAACTACAAATTGTAAACTATAAGAAGTGAGAAACACTGTTGATAAAATATAGTATTTGCAATAAGGTATTAAGGTTGGAGGAGAGTAATACAAAAGACAGAGCACACATTTTATTTAGGGACAGAACAGAGTGTGTCTTCTTGGGGAGTAACTTCGTCAGGGCAGTTTTCATTTGCACGTACCACGTGTCCAGACACCTTACAACGACTAACCTATTTTTTGCATACCCTGTAAATTATCTTCTGCCAAAATGATACACACGTGCAAACTCACAGACAGCCCCACGTAATCCTGCTGAGAGAAAGCTGTATGCCCTCAGAGCGCACGCTAAAGTATACAATTACACACAGGGCTAGAAAAAGAGAACTCTCCTCAGATGCTTGAAGTGTGTATTAAGTGTGACATGGAATGAAGTAAGGTGGGCACAATTTAGTCACAGCAAGGTTGGCAAATACAACCAGGACTCCTTCATGCATACACCTTGGTTACTATGGACTTGAAATGCATGGCTCTCAATTTGTCTTGGAAATGCTATTTTGATTTGTTTTAAATAATACAGGTCTTAAAATCACAGTGATTACAAAAAACTCTGCACAAAAAAAAAAGAAAAGAAAAGAAAAAGAAAATCATTAGGTTCCTTACTACATGTACATACATTTACAAAACTGACCTTTTTCTCAAGGTTACATCTGTGGTTAGCAATAAATGACGATTACATAAATGGTACCCTTGTACTTCATTACGGGGAGTCTAAAAGGATCTTGTCATTACACTACAGTTGGCTAAGAGTCTTCCGATGGAGTCAATATTAATCATGAAAACAGTAAAGTTTCTCAGCCACGGGGCAGTTACAGACAACAAATACAGACCACAACCCGGCTCAGGGCGGTGGCATGCCGTCTGCATTCTGGCAACCACACTGAACAGCCACACTAAACAGTCACTGCCACCACTGTGGGCCAGTATGCCACTTCCCTAGGACAAGGAAAACAACATCTTAGCGGACTCAGGACCCGGGGTTCTTTTTGGTGCTTCGCATAAAAAAGTAAATGTAGTCTAAGGCAGCAGTCATATTTCAGAAATGAAAGCAAACAGTAAAACGATTAGGACAATTTTCTATGAATGGCAGTCTCCTTGACTTTTAGTTACTAAATCTACTTAAAATGACCACAAACTTTAAAACACAAGGGCAAACCATAATTCTAAATCCAGGATACTATTTCTTTGGAGCTTATCTAAATTATTACCTAGAGCTAATAGTGTGTTATAGTTCATTTCAGCAGTGATGTTGTCGGCTGTCCTGTATAAATGAAAAATACAGAAGTAGGACATACATGGAAGGCTAAACTGAGTATAGCAAACTCCGAAGAAGCGGATTAGGACAGCGTCCTCAGTCTGGGGGCAATAGTCACTTTTAATTGTCTCAGAACATGCATGGGCTGCTCCCTACAGCTTTAAAAATAGTTTTCCCCCAAACTTTTTGTCCCTTGAGGTACAAGCCCTCCACGAAATTCCCCAGGCTTGATGTGTTCCCTCTCTTCTCTGACGGAATAAACAAGGATGCAGTCAGACCACGCATTCCAAAGGTGTGATTGCCTCCAACCTTCAGGTGCACAAATGTGACTGTTCCCAAACCAGGTCTGTGGCCAGACTGAGCCAGCCTAGGGTTACAATGCACAGAGCCGCTCCCGTCAGGAATCACTGTTGCATATATAATCTACTTTATCAGTGTATTTCTAAATCTGCCCACGCTGCCGGGTGGGTACTCACCCTGGAGTCTCAGCCAAGCAGACAAGTGCATGCTGATGCTCCAGATGGTATAAACACTTCTCAACTGGATTACCTATTTTGCTTCCTTTTCACAACGTAACCAAAGATGTGCAGAGACAAATGTCAGGAGCCAGAATAAAAGCACCAAACATTGCCATGTTAGAGGATGAAGGCAATAGCATCAAGAGAGCTGCCAACCTGTCGTGGTCAGTAGCACGCACCCCGCCAGAGAGTGTGTCATTGAGAAGATGCCAGCCACAAGATGCTCTGCCACAGGAGGACACTACCAGGGGTACCAGCTTCTTCCGGTGTAACATCCAATAAAGCTATTTCATTAGTATCATTATAAAATGTCTCCTTTAATGTAGGAGTCAGGATGGTGTATATCATGACATTCTCCACCATGCCTGTTATTTTCCAAAAAATATACTTTTATCAAAATGTTGTTAACACTCCTCTGAAACTCCATATTCAGTATTATTATTCTGAACTATTTATTAAAACACTTATTGCTTATGATTAAAATATAAAACTTTTTCCTATATTCCTTTGAAGTTTCATGAAATATTAAATATTTCTGAATTCCATAAACATATCAAAAGCTTCTGAGTTCAGTTATCTTGTCATAAAACAAGTAAGTTTAGATTAGCTTGACTTTCATACTGAGACTGTTATATTCTTCCCTTTGTCACCCAATAAATTGAGCACCTGAGAGAAGCAATCAGCACACCAACTAAAACAACAGATAGGTATAATTAGAAAGATGGAAGTAAATTTTTTGTTTCAACAGGCATTAAAGAAACAGTTCTGAGGTCATTTTTCCCTCAAAATAAACTGGCTTTGCTCACAAAAACAAAGTTAGGATAAATCTAAATTCTTTAGCAACTGATAATCATTAAGTCAGTGCTAAGATGACTATAAATGAACAGAAAAATGACACAAGAGAAGGAGAAATCTTACAGTTTACATGAATCATGTATGTACCATTAAAATTTGTAAGGGCCAAGAGAAAAGCAGTGAATTGGCCAAACCACGCAGCAATGCTGCGATCACGTTATGCAGTGTGGTCCTCTGCTCCCTATTTTTAGTTGAAACAGAGCCTGAGGATTAAAACTAAGATAATACTTGAAACTTTTTCTCAATAGCAAAGTATTCTGAGCTATATTTTTCAAGTTTTCAAGAGTTTTCTCTATCATCTGTGCTTCTGTAGAGGTTTAGGAGGACTATTCTCTGTGCTCTCCGTTCTGGCTCCCTGGATACAGGTTGTCACAACAGTTTTTTCTCCCTGTACTCACAGGCACTGCTTCTCCTGCTAGGACTCCTGTGTGGCAGCAATGCTTAGACAGCTAAACACTGTGCCATGCATGGGGGGCTCAAATGGAACAGCTGTAGCCTCTTAGTTCTCTGGTAAGCTATAAGATGTAGCTTCTCCACCCTCAGGTGCAGTCATGCCTTGGTTAGGAAAGCTGCCTGTTTACTCAACTACTCTTCAGCTCAGGAGTGTCAGGGAAAGAAAATTAGACCTCGCATGTGGCCAGCGAGCTTTGTCTGCTAAGTTCTCCCCAGGATCAACTACTTCCTGACACTGAAAGTTGAGACTATAAGAAGCTATGGGGCCAGACTTGCAGTCACCTCGGATGGAAGAAAATTCTTTACACAATTGGCGTACTCTTCAGGGTCTGATTTCCTGCAGGTGCCTAACCCTCTCCCACTCAGCAAGAGGAATGGGTGGGGATAGAAGATGGGAAGGGAAGAAAGTCAACCTTCTCTGCTAACTGCCATCATCTCAGAATGCCCCTCTCCTCTTTCTGAATAATAAGCTCTCTGTGATGGATCTCATTCACTCCAGCTCTTCATCTGTTACGTATACACAGGTGATTCTCACATGTTTTCTCCTTATTAGATCTTCTTGTACTGCATGACTCATGACTGCACCTATCTTTTATAGGCTACTATTTGGTTTTTCACAAATACCTCATAAATGTGTCACAAACTGAATTTATCAGCTCTAGATATAAAAAACCGGTCTTCTGCCATGCCCTATCAAATTCCTGGGAGTGCCATGTCCACCATATCTCTCAGGCTTGAATCCATGGTGAGCCTCTCCCCATACCTTATCAGTGGTTCTCAACCTTCCTAATGCCACAACCCTTTACTACAGTTCCTCATGTTATGGTGACCCCCATAAAATTATTTTTGTTGCTACTTCATAACTGTAATGTTGCTACTGTTATGAATCGTAATGTAAATATCTGATATGTGTTTTCCGAGGGTCTTAGGTGACCCTTGTGAAAGGATCATTCAACCCCCAGGTTGAGAATTGCTGCCTTACATGGATGGTATGCACAACTGTAAAGTCTACCTTTCCAAACCTATGTTTCTCTATTGCTACTGAAGTAGTTAAGGTCTTTATCTACTCTTCCACTAATTACTACGATAATATCCTAACTTATTTTTATGTCATTAGGTTTTTCTAATCCAGTAAGTCCTCCATTAAGTTTCTGAGTTATATAATGTTGGTAAATTTCCTACTGGAACAACAACAAAATTATTGTCATGGCATAAGATTGCTACAGACCCCCAACTGGCTTCTTGCTTTCTTCACATATAACAGCCGGTGCTAAAAACTGCTTAGTTTTGATGTATTATTAGTGGTTTGTGTATCGGCTGCAACTGACTGATTAGGCTAGCACTGAATTCAAACTCTATGAGTATTCATTCTGGGACTGGCCCAGACAAAAAGAGACTGACTTTCTAGAGAAAGTTTTTCACAGGACAATTTGGAAGCATAGGAACAGAAACTCAACCACAAAAATAAACAAAAAGTCTATGTGTCATCTCCCTTAACAGTGCATTGACCAAAGTCACATAACCAAAGCCAACATGAAAGGGATACAAAAATGCTTCCAGATATCATTACAGAAAGCACAGAATCATTTGATGAAGATGGTGCTAGAAATGTGGGTAAAGAATAGGGAAAAATCATTTACATCATTATAACCTCAGGAAAACACTTCTGTTTACAGATCACAGAGTTCTTCCGACACACCGAAATTTTTCACATTTCCTTAGCATGCCACACACTCTTCCATACTTTGAAGGCTTTGCCTTCTGTCTGAATTTCTTTTTTTCCATGTTTCTATCCTACTATTTATCCTTTAAGACCCACATCGGATAAGAATCAGTGAGTGTCTTTACACTGAAGTTATTTTTGCCATATTGCCTTTCTCTCTTTCTGTCTAGATTTCTGACTCACCAGACTAAATGCCTCAAGGCTAAAAACCATGTCCTTTTTCCTTTATATAGGCCTAACACCTAACAGTGCCGAGTACCTTATAGATCCCAAGTAAACATTCACCAAGTAAGCCAATTAGCTGGGTAATTTCTAAACTTCCAGACAACTTTGCACTGACATAAGACACTGAAGAGGAGATTACACTTAGCAAATCCTAGGATCACGTAGTAGGTATACATTTTCCTTTAATTTCCAATTTTATTAATTGAACTACGAGTAATTTAAATGTTTTCACTCATTCTACAAAAAAAAAATTAACTATTAGGTGCTATAAAACTGCAGCAAGGAGAACGAAATATTTTAAATTAAGAAAAATTGTACTTGTTAAGAAAAAAAAAGAAAGATTTTTAAATTTTTATCTCCTCTTTAGGTCATAATTTTCTCCAGGCATGATTCCATTTGGATGAGATTTTTCAAACTTTAACTTGGACCAAAGGTGAACTTGTTTGAGAGTTTGAACTAAATTGCTTCCGCCATTTTTGAGTCATATGAAGGTGAGAGTCCATTTTTCATGCACCTAACTAAAAGAGGCTCCAACCTTTTCTCCTTCCATAAGTCAGAAATGACTAATGCTAGGTATTTTTAAGCTTGAAAGGATTATTATATTCTCAGAGAAACCTCTAAACTTAAAAAGAAAATTTCTAATCATTTTAAGATGACAAAATTTTCCACTTATGAGTCTAGAAATTGCCAAAGAAGACTGTAGTTTAAAAGTAAAGAAAATACAATTAAGGTCAACTCAGATTTCTGTCTAGGTTAGATAGAAAAAGGATATAGGACAAATATCAAATTAGTGTCGCATTTCAGGGAAGAAATGTTAGGAAGTTAATGTTCTTTAAAGTGCACTTTAAAATGTAAAAGTAATTTAACCTCAACCTTTTACACTCCAGCTGGAGGAAAAAGCAGCAGTCGGAAATATGAATTCTATGCCCAGCACATCCTCTAGTGAGTTTTGATCACTTAAACTTTGAACATTTCTTACAGAGTGGAATGGGGAAACGACCAGCTAACGAGTGGCATAAAATAAATTCGGTGTTATATATCACGTAACAAATTATTTTTAAACCTAGCTAAATCTTTAATTTTATGGACAAAAACTGTTCAAATTTTAAGACAGAAGAATAATATATTAAAGGTGTAGAATGTTAAGAAAAATGCAGTATCTTTTTTTTTTTTTTAAACTTTGCATTTATATTAACAGCGTGTCGTATTTTTACACTCATTTATACCCTGGCTTACTGAGATGGTTTTCTTCCTTTTTCTCTGCACTGCCTTTCCGGCGTCCATCAGTTTGATAAGCCTGTCCTTTCTCCCATTACTGAAGTCTGTGATGAAATGGCTGAAGAGGAAAGGATCAGAGGCATTGCATCATTCAACTGCAGAGACTATTATCTGTGGACCACTGATGTCAGAGGAAGTAAGACACCTTCCGCATGTTGAGCAACTCTGTAGTGGCTGCAGAAAGCACTGGAGAGGACTTATCTTGGCCTAGTAAGTAGACTGCATTTGACAGGCAAAAAAATGGAATCAGGGAGAATAGCTAGGCAGCTCTCTCATGTGCCTGAACTAGGTTTCTTTCAGGAATGGAGAGGAAGGAGTCAAAACCAGACAAAACTACAGAACGCCTTGCCCGCTTTCCCCTACACAGAGGCAAAAGCAGCAGGAGGATGTGGGAAGGGAAAGGCCAAGTGGGGACTGCTGTGGAACTCACTAGCATGGCTTCAGGGTCAATGCTGCAGCTGCGACCACTGATCTCCTTTTAGAAACGGGGATGTCTGAGGTTGCCGCCGTTTCTGATGGCTACAGCGCCATCAATTCTGCTCAGGCTGAGTTTGGTTCGTTTAATTTCAATTAGCATTTATTGAGCTCCTATCTTATACTGAGCTCTGGTGGAGAGACTGGAAAATAAATGGGCTGCTCCTTGGGATACAAAAAGTGCTTGGTAACTATACATCAAATAAGTCTAGCTAACCCTTTATAGCACTTTTTTCACACTTAGCATTGCTCTAAGAGCTTTTCAAATATTAACTCACTTGATCTTTATAACAAATCAATATGATCCTCATTCTATAGATGATGAATCTAAGTCAAGGAGAAGGGTGTTTAAATTTGTCCAGGTTTCATGACTAATTATCAGCAGAGGTGGGAATGAGTCAGGTGTTCTGGCTCTGAAATTCATATGGTTATTCAAATAAAGGCCTGAATCAGTGCTTAATGAATACGCACATTTTTTAAGTGAATAAATGAAGGATACCAAACAGGGCAGTGGTTCTCAACCTTCCTAATGCTGCGACCCTTTAATACAGTTCCTCATAGTGTGGTGACCCCCATAAAATTATTTTCGTTGCTACTTCGTAACTGTGATGTTGCTACTGTTATGGATCATAATGTAAATATCCGATATGTGTTTTCCGATGGTCTTAGGCAACCCCTGTGAAAGGGTCATTCAACCCCCAAAGGGGTGGTGACCCACAGGTTGAGAACTGCTGGAACAGGGAGACATTTGAAACATGAGTAAAATGTAATCAGTTTAGGACAGTATGGGAGAAAGTCCAGTAGGAAAGAAAACTATAAACAGTGAAACTGGGCCTATAACCCAAGGAATTCACTAATGGAAAGTTTGGTGGATCACGAAAAAACGAAAAAAAAAAGAATTCCCAATCAGGTTTCATGCATACTTTCCAAGGCCAATATGCTTCTGAAGAGATTTGTAACTACATGAATTTTAGTCATGAATTGGTTGTGAAAATTAAAAAAGTATGATGGTTTGTTTAATTAGATTCTTCTACATATTATGATCCTTATGGACTACACTCTCCCATTTTTACTCCATCATTCTTTTAACTCAACTGCTTGTCATTTACTCTTACATAGCGATAACAAAAAGGGTGTACAATTTTGTTAAACATGGGTTTTAACTTGGAAAATATACTGTTTTCTATTTTTTCTCCGTGTTATGAATAAAATCATTTAAATTAACATCTAGTATAAACTGTCGTGTTTCTCATCACCTCACAAGAGGCGCTCTCTACATTCACAATGGGCGTACTGTGTAACAGCACCAGCGCATTTTCCCCACCTTCTTTCCTTCTTTCCTAAAGGTTGCTTTACTGATGTTGCTTGAAAATTTTTTAGATTTTGCTCTGCTATCCAGACCTCTAGAAGTCTTTTTCTCCTCCCCAGCGTTTGGTTGAATGTCTTTATGACTGCAAAGGTTTACAGACTATTGAAATTATCTGACTCTGAAGACAATGGTTTTCCTGACCAATCAGCCATGGGAAATCCTTCTGATTTCCACAGACTCCCTTTGGACAGAGTAGTTCTTGGTGTGGAATTCAAGAACCAAAATTATGAAGGGGATGAATGCTATTAAGATTCTTTTCTCTGCGGCCACCCACATGTCTGACATATTTGTTTCATGCCTCTTTCATAGGAAACAGTATGAACATGAATAAATTTAGAAAGCAGTATCCTGCAGTGGGAGACTATTTTAAAACTTTTAGAAGTTTTCTGAAAATCTCTCTTTCCCCAACTATGTCTTAAAATCCTCTTGTTTTTAATGGACTGCAAATTTGAATGGTATCAAATGTTGGCATGTGGTCATGGGAGGGTAAGAGGAGACCTTACAAGAGTTTGTTTTTATATTATGTATCATAAAATAAAAAAACTGAATATAATTTTTAGGTTTTATTCATTAGCTATAAGGATTTTTCACTCATCCTTATGACAATTATTCAATAATTTAATATTGCTTATTAATTAATGATTCCTTAAAGATATTTGATTACTAGGGAACAGTAGCCAGAGTTACTACCTGTATTATCAGAAATGTCCAGTAGACAACAAAAATGTATGAGACAGGTAAAGAAATACAAAAGTATGACCCATACTCGAACAAAAATTGCTTGTGAGATCAACTAGAAGTCAGATTTAACAGAAAAAAGACTTTGAAATAGCCATTATATTCACAGAATTTTAAAAAAGAATAATAGGAAAGACAATGTCACATCAAATCAGAGTACCAATAAAGAGACAGAAATTATAAAAACAACCAAATGGATATTCTAGAATTGAAAAGTACAATAACTAAAGAGTGTGTGTGTGTGTGTGTGTGTGTGTGTGTGTGTAAACTTTAGACGGGCTCAACAGTATATCTGAACTGGCAAAAGAAATAGTGAACTTGATACAGATCAAGAGAGATTATACAAGCCAAAGAAGAGATAAAAGAAAAACAAATACAAAACAAAAACAGAGCCTCAGAGAAACATGGGACACAGTTGCATCTAAAGGGGACATTTTTTAGGAATATAAGAAAAGAAGTTAAAAAACTACGGTTGACAAGAATTAAAGCTCTGAATAAATGAAAAAAAATACCATGTACATGAATTGGAAGACTTACCATCTTCCTGTTTATTAGACAAATCCTACTCCTCTAACCCAACATTGAGAAACCTTCTCAACAGGTTATCCCTGTATAAGACCTCCAATTTTTGGTCTAATAATTTTAGACAAAAGTATCATCTTCTACACAGAAAAATATGGTAAATATTGGCAAAGTGGTAATAGTCCCCAAACTAATCTATAGTCATAGGAATCAGAGTCTCAGACCGTAGCTTTGTAAAAACTGACAAGCTTACTTTAAAATTAATATGGAATTGGAAGTGACCAGGAATAGCAAAATTAATCCTGAAAAGGAAAAAATAAGTAGGAGCACTCATATTTCCTTACATCAAAAATTACTACAAACAATGGTAATCCAGACACTGTGATATTGGCACAAGGATAAACTTAAAGATCAATGAAATAAGATGCAGAGTCCTGACAAAAATCTAACCATGCATAATAAGCTGATTTTTAACAAGAATGCCAAGAAAATTCAGAGGGGAAAGAATAGTCTTTTCAAACAATGGTGCTGAGACATTTGCTTAGCTACATACAAAAGTATGAAGTTGGGCTCTTACCTCAGAAAACACAGGTGTACAGTTTTAAGACCTTGGATTTGGTAAAGTTTTTATATGTAACCCCAAAAGCACAAGCAACAAAAACATAACAGATAAATTGACTACCTCAAGATTAAAAATTCTATGGTTCCTATCACCACAAAAATGAAAATGCCACCGACAGAACAGAAGAAAATACTTTCAAATTATGTATCTAATAAGTAAAATGTATCTAAACTATATAGAGAATTTGTACAACTGAATAATAAAAAAGACAAAAATCCCAATTAAGAAACGATCACAGAATCTAATCAGACACTGCTATTCTACAAGAAAGATACACAAATGACCAACAGACATATGAAAAATGCTTAAGATGCAAGGAGGGAAATGCAAATCACAACAAGATACCACTTCACACCCACTAGCATGGCTAGACTCAAAGAGTCAAATAGTGTCTGGAGAGACACCTAAGATGGCGGAGTGGGTAAACACTGTGCCTGCTCTGTCCCATGAACACATTAAAAATACAACTAAATTCTAAACAACCAGGAGGGCCATCTGCAGTCTCGCTGAACAGAAGTTTTATAACTCAGGATACCAGGAAGAGGCCCCATGGAGACTGGGAGGAGGGGCGGAGCCAGGAAACAGGGAGGCCCCAAACCTCCAGGAGATGCGGGAGCATCAGGAGGGACGGCTCAGCCACCACCGTTTACCCCAGAGGAGTGAACGACCCCAGCCCCACACCAGGCTCCCCAGTTCCCGGTGCTGCTGAGCTGTGAAAAACAGTGGGGATTCCGACTGTGTGAGTGGGAGGAAGGCTGCAGGAAACCCAGGCAGTCACCTTCAAGAGCCTGCGCACAGACCCAGCCACTCAGGGCGCTTACCTTGTGCCAGGCAGTGACTCAGGGCCGTTGGAGGTATAGCGGGGGCGGGTGGCAGACTATGGTGTGGGGCTTTGGGGCTGAGGGCTGGAGCACAATGGCCACTTTCCCTGAGTTCGGTCGTCCACTGTGCAGCTGGCTTGCGGCTGCCATCTTTCTTGTGTTGGGCCCTCCCTCCACGCTGCCAAATCTGAACCTGATTGGGCTAGTGAGCTCTGAACCTGATTGGTCTGGTGAACTCGCTACCCTGCGTGCCCAATCACAGGGACCCCACCCTATCCTAGCAAGAGGCACCTCCTTGGATGAACAGCTAGGCCACACCTGCGTCGCAATCTTTCCCGGAAAACTATCAGAGGAGTCCTTAGGCCCCGGTGTAGAGAGGACTGCCACCAGATGTAAACAAACTCTCTAGCACGTGTGCAATAAAGCAATCTTTAGAACACGTGCAGTAAAACACTGTAATCAACTCTAGCCGCATGCGCAAAGGAGGGTTTAAGGTAAATAACAGCTGTTTGGTAAACTCCAGTGTGAGCAATGGACATTGTAAACAAAATTGGCACCTGTGCAAAAAGCTCCCGGATGAGACCACTAGGACCTTTGCAAACTATAAAAGCCCAGAAATGCTCAAGTTCTGCCACGCAGGAGCTATGGCCCGCGTCTTATTACAAAGCCCTAGACTCTGCCTCCCTGCAAGCGGCTGACCAGCCAGAAAGCTGCCTCCCCTAACCAGGAAGTGTTGCCAAAACATCTGATTTGGATTCTCCGGTTCATGACTCCATTTCATTCATTTGCGACTTCACCCTATTCTGTTTTTCACTTCGCTTTATTCCACATTTATTCTGTTTTGTGTGATGCTTACTAATAATGTGTGACAAGTGTAATGATGAATGAGTATCGAGTAAAGTGTGTTCAGCATTTAACACAAGTCTCTGCATGTCCTTCCTTGGTGGTGCAGCTATTCCAACAGCCTGGTACAGGCCGCCCTCTGGCACAAGGTCTCAGTGGTATTCAGGGTCAGTTCACTCTCCTGCACTGGGTGAGTGGGCTTGACTTACAGGAAAGACTGTAATCATACACATACACTCTCCTAATTGGGAGATGGTGGTGTGCTTGCCAAACCCAGGTGGGTAGCCACTGGCATGAGTGTGCTCTGAGACTTGCTGAGTAGCTCCAGGCACAGTGTCAGCACCAAAAATTTCTTTCTATATGCTGTATTTTTTAAAAGATATTTTAATTTTTTTGGAGAAATACTTATTTCAATATTCCTGGTAACCAAGTTTTGTAGATCAGGTCAGATTCATTGGTTGTGAGAAACTGGTATCTGGAAGAGTATCTATCAGTTAATAATAATTCAGAGCTCTCTTAATAAACACTGCCAAATACACACACACCTGCAAAATGCACATCCACGCAAACACAGAGTTAGGAAAGAGACAAGAAAGGGGGCACTCAAATATATGTACCCTCTGGATAGTTTCTAGACATAAATTCAGTTTGTTTGTTTTGGCTAATGCCTGCCAGAGTGACGATTCTAAGCGTGACTGGTGGGCAGCCATAATGGGCTTAGTGAAACAAAAGGACCTTGTACTGGTGCTATCACTTAACGTATGTTCCTTTATACTCCTTTGGAAACTGAAAATGCAATTTATAAGTGAGAAGAAAGAGAGTTCAGGAGTTTATTAATTTAAAGTATTGCTCGTGAGAGTTTCTGTTCCAAATCTTGGTTTCTAATAAACTCAGAGTTCCTGGAGAAAGACATGACCCCTGACACAATGCTATTGAGTTTTGCCTCCAATCTCTAAATAAAGATTAAATGACAAACAAAGATTTGCATAAATTTGGTGATTTAATATTGATAGCTATATTGGAACAAAACAGAACAAAATCAGAACAGCTTGTTTCAGTGGTTGAAAGCAGGGTGATTGTGATCAACATTTACTCTGTTTTTTAAAATGCTATCTAATTGCTTTTCTGGGGGAGATTATGTAGTAGGCAATGAAATAGGCTTATCTAGATAACAATGTAATTTCAAGAACAGTGGTCACAATACGTAGAGGGTTACTTGGAAAATCTGGAGGCACTGGTCATGTTCAATCAAGGAACATGTTGGATGTCTTGAATGTTAAAAGAAACATTGTATTTTAATTTGCCTAATGTTTCCTTGACAAGAATTTTGCTAGGGTAACCCAGATGCTCACTCTCAGCTCAGCTCCCTCCCACAAGCAATATATCCCATCCCAGATGCAAGAACACCTGATCAGTGATGATGAAGGACAGGACTACGCATGCTCAACTCTGGTCCTTCTAACTGCCACTTGGATAATTCCAGCAGGGAAGGTATGAGTTTGTCTTATTTTTTCATGGGTTATGCTTATGGAAGCAATCTCTTCCCCATGGGAGAGTGCGAGTTTTTTATGCTGCACTGGGGGAAAATATTTTCAAAACTGTTGTGGCCACACTTTCACATGATGCCTTGAAATAGGGCTTATATTTTAGCCTCAGCCTTGGTGGTTTCTGTAAGTACTTCATAAATGGTTCTAAAGTTCCTAAGGGGTGGGGGGGGGAGTATATAATATTAGAGCCTATGCACTTCAACAGGAAATAATGCTAGAAATGTAATGGAGTATAAAATAAAAACCTAGAGTTTTTTAATATTGCCAGGCAATCTCTATGACCTTGTGTGAGAACGGTAGCCAGTGTAATAGGATATAGTGTTTTGAACAGATGTATATCGATATCATGGGATAGAGAAATAGGAATGAGATGAAATAGCAGAGATTAAACCTAAGGACTTCCAATTTCTAGCTAAGATGTAGAAAATCACAAGACCGTGTTTTTCACCCTAACAATGGGTGTCTGTCAGATAAACTCAGATTCAAAGTTCCTCGTTTAACTGTGAGTACAGTAGATGCTGAAAATGAACCCAAATCCAGGAAATGATTGGTTCTTTGGAAGGAAGGGGACACTGGGCAGAGAGGGAGGGGGATACATCTGCCATCAATACGGTGAAGGGAAACCGGTGGGAATGACAAGTGACTGTGTCTGCGCTGATACGGCCGATTAAAAGGCCCGGAAGCCCCACCGCGAGCATCACTCACCCACCGAGCTGCTGCCCTGAGCCTTCATCACCGAGGACACGGGACTAGGATAGGGCAGCGAGGCCTCAAGGGCGGAACTGAGACAAACGCACCGGATTTCCCCAAATACAAGGCTGCGGCGACCGAAAGTTTGGAGCAGAGAAGCCCCCAAGGCGCGTTTGGCTCTCCTCCAAGTGCAGGCCACCAGATGGGACAGGAAGCTGGGAAAGGTGCCCCTGAGCCCCTCCAGGCTTCCCCCAGTACCAGGCACTGACCTTCCAAAGGCGAGAGGCAGCAAGGAGGAAGGTGCTCTCCCAGTGTGTGAAAGGCCAGGGCAGGCTGCAAGGATCCCAGGTGAGTGGCAGGCAAGCCTGGCATCACCAAGATTCCCCATGGTCCCAAACGCTGGCCGTGGCAGCGCAAAAGCTGTGCTCATCTGCGCCTCACTCTGGGCCAGGTCCTAAACTCTCCTGGAAGGGAGGCACCAGTGACAATGCCACTGTTTTAAGGCATCAGTCAGCAAATCAAGGTGCATTTTCCTGAAAGCACGTGGCTACCTCAATTCCAAATAAAACTGACATGAGGACAAAAGCCTAACAGAGGAAGGGGTGTGTTTATTTTCAGAGGACATAGTATCGACTGCAATGTCTTGTGTGTGTGTGTGTGTGTGTGTGTTTCGTTTTGGTTTTTGTATTTTTATATAGTGTTTGGCATCGACAATAATACCCGAAGAGGCAAAAAATAGGCAAACCCTATGAGCAGGACAGAAAGCAGTCCACAGAAGCAGACTCAGACATGAGGAAGAGATGGAAATCACCAGACAGGACTTTTAAAATCATGGTAGTGATTGTGTTAAAATATCTAGTAGAAAACGTTAGATACTATATAAACGAATGGGAAATTTCAGAAAGGAGAAATTACAAATACCTATACACACACACACACACACACACACACACACACACATATATATGTAAATGGTACAAATAAAAAATACTACACCATAAAATGAAGATTTTACTTAATTGGCTTTACATTATACTGGACAAAATAGATCAAGAAACATGAATGAACTGAAAATACGTTTTTAGAAATAAATCACACCGGAGAGCAGAGAGGAAAATGAGTGGTGGCACCGAAACGAAACACGAGATTTTGGGGAGCCTCCTGGGCACCCCCTGCGGCGCTCCTCAGTAAGTTAGGCAGCACTGAAATATCATCGGAGGATGGAGTTTTGTACTTAGCTGGAATATTGAACTCTGTGCTTTTTCAACATACTGTTTGTGCTTTTCCCCAAAATTTTTGGGAAACAATTCTAAACATTGTAACTTTAAAAATCTATTTTTTCTATATTAGAAAAACGCCAGAAATACAGCAAGTAGGTTAGTATTTAGTTTAGGAAATCATGACTTTGCTGTTTTAAAATTTTCAACTTTGTTTAGTAAAATAATGTAATTTTCCTCATTGCATGGAATGTTCTAAAAACTGAAAGTACTAAGGAAATTCTCAGAAATGCATATGCTACATCAGGTGATAGATGAAAGTTTCCCTAACATGGATAATGTACTCATTTTTTTATTTTCTCATCATTTTCAATCACATGATATTAAAGAGTTTTAGACTATTTCAAAGTAAACCTGAAGACTATATGAGTGTGATCTTTTAGATAACTTGAGTCAACTGGATTAAATCTGAAAATAATGGTTAATTCTAGACATTATACTTGATGTATTATTGCACTAAAAATAATACTTGCTACAGAGACCATTAATTGGAATAGCAGTTAATTAAGCTAGGCATTTGAGCCATTCTATTATTTATATACAGATGTGTTAATGAACTGCAATCTATATTTACATTCATAATTACAAGAAATAAAAACAATAAATTGATCTATTCCTTTTTCTAGAAACTGGCTCATAGTTAACAGGATTTGTCCAACTCTTGAATTTCTTTGGCAAGAATTAGCATGACAAAAGCAGGCATGCTTCTGCAGATTTAATTATATTTTTGCTGTTTTCTGATAATGATCTTATTTGGCTTTACTTTTTAACAATACTCTGCTACACTGTCTCCTAAATTCTATGAATTCATTCAAGAAATCAAATGCCTAGTATCTGGCACTTAAAACACAAGGTGTATTACCTAATCAAAGAAAATGGGTAGCTTGTTACATTTAGTTTGAATCTTTAAAATATAAAAGCCATGCATGAACCTTTAGGGATTTAGTAAAGAAGTTAAACTCTTGATTTCAAATACATTACAAAAGCACGTTGCATTGAGTTATATATTAAAATATAAAGGGTTCCGTAGTTGAATGACTTGGATTGCATCTACAAGCCCCCCCAACCCCACTCCCTCACACTCAATTCCTCTTACCCTGTTAATTTGTATCTAAGTAATTATGATCTTATAATTGAGAAGAGACCCATTTCGTCTGTGTAGGGACATCTTTGGAAACTAATGAAGACAGAGGATTCTCTCTCTCTCTCTCTCTCTCTAACACACAGGCACATAAAAGTGGACATGCAATTGAAAGGGCCCGTAGATCTCCCAAGTGCACACAGACAACACACCCTTGAGCCCAGAACATTCCCCAGGGCTTTCCGACTGCAGCTGAGCAGGGACCAGAGAATCAAGCGTCACCTGAAATCACAGCTGTCTCAGAAGAGAAGGCCAGACAGTCCCACGTCAGTCCTGAAGGGCTGGGCTGCCCTCTCCTTTCCACCCCGCACCTCAACCTTGCACTCCCAATGGACTGCTGTGACTACCTCCTCAGCCACTGGGTTGCCAGTGGCACTCTCCTACTTCCCTCAGTGACAGCACCAGACACGTGGACAGTCGTGTTCCACGTGAGATGGGGGTATGTCCTAAGACATGTGTGAGGAGGAGATGTTGTCATTGTCGGTCACGGAGTGGACTCACACCAACCTCGATGGTATCGCCTGTTACTGTGACCGTGTGTGCTGCGCTTTTACACTACTGGCAGCACAGGAGGCCTGTGTACACAGCATTGCCACAGACATGCGACTAACTGCACTGTGCTACGACTTCAAGGAGCATACGACCTCACCAGCCATAGAACGTTTGGCTCCATTCTGATTTTAAGGGACCACTGTCCCAAGTGCAGTCCCTTGTTGACTGAAACAGCGTAATGTGGCACATGACTCCACCTGTCTTTACCATCCACTCTTGTATCATGTCCGTACTCTTCTCTGCTTCTTCTCCTTGACCTAAAGCCCCATGTCCCCCGCCAGCCTCTCCGCACACACTGTCAGCCACTTCCATTGTGTGAGCTGGAACTCCTGCCCACGGGGAGTGGGTCATGAGCATGACCTGTAGCCCTCTCAAGGGGAGGCCACTGGCACTTCCACAGTCCAGATTACTCTTCTCTCTTCCCCAGAGCTGTGAGATGACTCATGAAAGTCACTCTCCTCCATGTGCCCACACAGCAAGACCATCAGCTTCACAAAGGCTTATCACCAGGGTCTAAGAACACTGTCTGCATACAGCAGGTTCCACCATGAACACACATGCCTTTTGTGATACATCCTCTCTCATGGGAGAAGACAGTATGTACAAATACCTAGTAAGTCTTGACATGAACTGTGAATGAATATTTCTTTCTTATTATGTGCATAAAAACTCCATGGTAGAATTCTACTTGGTGCTGAGCAAAAAAAAAAAAAAAAAAAAAAAAAAAAAAAAAAATCAATACCCATATAATAAACACACTTACAACAATCATGTCTTCCATTAGAAAATATACTTTACGTGGTTGTTTATATCATTGAAATTGATTTCTAAAAAAAATCTATTTCTCCTCAGCAATGTCAAGGTAAGTATCTCTAACAATATCCTGCCTTCCAATACATTTAAATGAACTAAAACATCTTCTTTCATGCTGGCTACATTTTAATCTATACAGCGTAAGGAGTATTTCTCTACTTGATGACTCAATATAATATTAAGTCGTACAGTCAGAAGTGAACTGAGTAGAACTGTGTGATTTACATCTACAGAACTCTTGCCTTCCCAGCCTCAGGTACAGGCGATACGGTGGTATTTGCATAACCCTTAAGCTAATAGTATTTCTCACATTTTATTCTCTCCTGTATATAATGCACAAAGGATATGTCTTGGGCTCATTTTACCTAGCATTCCCACATATTGAAGTATTAACTACTTAAGGAAATGGCAAAAAATACAGACAATTTTACTCTTCGGAAGCAATACAACATATTTAAGCACTGCTTTTGTACATTAATTATGAAATGTTGCTGTTGAAACACAGAAATGTTCTTAATATTTTGTTTTGTGCTTGTTAGCTTAATCCAGGATCTCACTATCACACTGAACCAACTCTCTGGTCTGCGGGTTTTGCGATGGTCATTGGCAAACACAGCAACAGTTGACCTAAACTGCCAGGGAAGTATGTCAAAAAGTCTATTTTTTGGAAACTACAATCTCTCTCTCTTTCTCAAATTAAAGAACTTTATTCTACTTTTCTCTCGACTTCGGTGAAGTCGATCTCAGTACAGTCAGAAGCAAAGGATTTTGGAGAATATGGAAGTTTATCCACTAGTTCTAGATGATGGTGTATCTTGACTTCTAGAATTTTGTACAACCAAATACTTGTACTTCAGTCTATTTTTAAAACACTGGGGGAAATGCTGCTTAATGCAGGGCTTCTTAGTTACTTTCGTGTCACCGACCACTTTGAGTCTAATAAAGCTCCTTCTCAGGATAATGTTTTCAAATGCATAAACTGAAATGTAAAGATTAACAATAACAACAAAAATCTCCCAAACAAAAAAAAAAAATCAGTGTTATTGAAACAAGATTCTATCCACGAACACTGCGAGGGAGTCTATGTACCCCGCAATAAACTTACACAATTTGAAGGTATTTCAGTGAACACTTTTGGCCATGAAAAACTGTGACCCAATTATGAAGTTAAAAAAAAAATTACATCGAGAGGCACACAGTTTCATCTTTAAACACATTACGTAACTCCCGACAAGGGAGAACGTTTCAATGTGTCTGGATCAGAGTTCTTTAAATCGGCGAGACATCATCCTGCGAGTGTACAGAACCGGGCCGCAGACGGGGAGAACCGGGCCCGCCTACCTTTATGGCCGTGGACGCGATCTGAATGTGGTGAAGCCGGCGCAGGGTGCTGTCCCTGTCGATGAAGTAGGAGGCGGCGAGCTGATGCAGCGTCTCCAGGGTGACCAGGGAGCTGTTGGTGCCGGGGTCAGTCCCTTCGGATCGTTTGCTCAGCTTCCGCTTGTCCACGAAAATGGTGAGCGACTCCTCTCCTGCATTAGTAACAGTTCACGTTACTCCTTCCTCCACTTAACCTCCATTTCTCAACCATGTGCGCACGACAGAAGGCGTGCTCACCGACATAGTGGAACGAAAGCGTGACAAACGGCAAAGGGGCACGGCGTTTTACCCTTCAGTGGCTCACGCACATTCCTCACATGCCCCGGAAAGTACTTGGGGGTATGATGCTGTCAGTGCACGTTATCAATGTGAAATAGCTGGCTTCTGCCAAACAATTTCTCTAGATGTCACTGACTTCCTCGTAATACAGCTTAGCTTACCTAATGCTCACGTAGCCCCAAAGCAAATTAAGATAAGACAACAGGTAAAATGGACTTTTGTGGGGTGCATAACAGAAAGCTGTATCTGTGCAAGGCTGTTCGGCACAGGTCAGCACGGCAGATGGGAGCATGACCAAGCATATTAGTAAACATTACCAGTTTTCAAATACACCTTCACGAGGCAGATAGAAAAACACGTATGCGTACATATGTGTATATATGCATCTGCAGTTATATAAATAGGCATGTTAAATTCAGAGGTTGCCTACGTCTGGTGTGTATTCAAATACTGTGTGTTCATAAGGTCTGTGAAAATCATTAACCTCTGTGGAAACTTCAGGTGCTGACAGTGGATTCTCAGGTGAAGTGTAAAGTATATTACAAAGAAGCTGCAGTGTGCAATGTTCAAAAGGTGACCAAAAAACACCAGTGTCATTTACGTTTAACGGTCAGCACTAGCCGTCCGCAGACTTTGGAGTTCTTGGATATTCACCTGGCACATAACTGTCCAACAGGGTGCTCGTGCTCATTCTTTCAGGAACCCATCTGTCTGAGTGGCACTGTGCCCACAGACGGACTGAGAGGCTGTTTTATAAAATACCAACTAAGATTTTCTAGTACAAGAATAGTCCCTCTTCTCCCAATAATCCCAATTTTAAAATGACATAGCCCAGGTGACAATCCAAACTCATGCTTGCCTGCAAGGGATCAGAATCAACTGAGGTCAGAGATAATGTGTCAACGAAATTCCTTCTGAAAACCCACATTCTCCATTTGTATTTGGAGCCCCCACACTTATTTACCCCCAGAAAGAGGGGATCAACTAATGTGGAAATGTGGGTGAATGTATCTCCGGAAGGCCACTGAGTCTGAAAAAAATTCACTCACGTGCCAAGTTCATTAACAGGAGAGTACTACAACAAGCATTCTGTCCACGGATGCAGAAAGAACAAGAGTGCTTTGATTTGCAGAAATTCATAATGCATGTGAAAATCCTAGCTGCCCCAAGATGATGAGGTCTAGGAGGCGCGTAGCCTTCACCAACAGAATGAGCGCCTTTTAAAAAGAGGTTCCAGAGAGATCCTTGGCCCATTCAGCCACGTGAAAATACAAGTCTGCTACCCACAAGGGGCCGCCAACTGACTGACCATGCTGGCCTCCCGGAATGCCGAGCGATACACTTCTGCTGTGTTACAGCCACTCAGTCAGTGCTATGTTGTTAGCAGCCCAAATGGACGAAGACAGCCAGAGACATGCCTTATTAAGTAAAGCGACAGATAAAATGACAAAGACATCTTGGTAAATGTAAATAAAAAGGAAGCGAAGTTAATTTGGATATCCGACATTGTAGAATTCAGACCAGAAATTATTAGATGGGAATACTATAGAGTTGCTAAAGATGAAAACTTGCTGAGTTCCTTAAATGGCGACACTTACCACAGGGCAGAAAATACAGATGATGATAATGAGAAATGCAAATGAAAAGAATGTGCAATTACGGAATTCGCCAAAATTCCAATGTTCGACTGCTTTGGCTAAACCACTAGCAAGCTAAAAGTCATCAGGCCTTCTGGCATCTTGCTGATGGTAATGCAAAATGATAAAACTATAAAGAGAAATTGGCAATAGTAGTAATTGACTCAGCAATCCTACTTTAAGACTCTATCCCAAAGGGACACTGGCCAAAATATGCAAAAGCTTTCTCATGGTGGCTTTATTTGTAACATTTTGTAACAGCACAAACCCCTAATCGACAGGAATAAACTAGGTTACATCCATACAGGAGTACTGGGCAGCCATAAGAAAGAGAGGATGATTTCTACACACCAATATGATCAAAGCCAAGGAAATAAAAGTGTGTTTACAAGTGGCATTTTTTTTAATAAGATAGAGAAATATACAAATATACATATTTGTTTTTATTTGTAAAAAAAACAAATAAAACCAAACAAAAAAAACACTCAAAGGATTAACCAAAAACTTGTATCAACAATTAGCTAAAAGAAAAAGGCAACAGGATGGAGGAAACACCTTTTAAAGAAAGACTACTCCAAATATACCTTGTTAGTGTGTTTGAGCACTGAAAACATTAAGAAAAAGGTTTTATTTATAAAAATTAAAATTAAAAAGAGGCTGATGCTACTAAATATATATTGTTTGTAAAGATAATGGAATCCATGTTTAGAATATATTCTGAGAGTAAAGGCACAAAAATCAGCAAACTTCATTGTGTAGCCTAATTGTAAGCATGAATGGTAGTAGGAGTAGTATGGTTTTCTATAGGACATATGGTCACGTGTAGATGTGTGGTCCTCGCTGTACAAGTCTCCTTATTTTTGAGCATGTTTAAAAATTTTCACTTATGAAAAAATCATAATGGCCCTGGTGGTGACAAGTCATTTTATGTATGGCCCACGTTTAAAATGTATGTGTCCATAATTCAATTTTCTTAAGTAATGATTCAGCTCATGACGTTAATATTATTACTAAAATAAAATTCTGTCTGATTTGGTACTACTTAGATGACTCCATTTAGAAAATACATCTAATGTCCAAGTTCATTCTCTCTACATTCAATGCTTTCTAGATTCTTGTAAAAGATGAATTGCCTATTTAAAAAAAAAAAATCAAATAGTTTCTTCAATTCAGTAATATACTAAATTCAAAATATTGGTTTAAATGATTTATTAAACATCAGTTTTGCCTTCTGGAGATGTAAGAAAGACATCTGAGTATGTGAAGAGACTCATCTTCACTATGTCTGTCTGCATAGTAGTGAATTTTCCATTCACTGTAAGAGTCCATCATTAACTGCAAAACTATATGTTGTTGAGGAGAAGAGAAAATCAGACCACTATGGATTCATTCACTGATTTACAAGGTGTGGAAATAAAAACAAAAAAAAATTAGGATTAATTTTACAGTTTAGATGTAAAAGCCACCAGATTTGGATTATAGTGCTGGCTTCTACTTAGTAGCTGAATGATCTGGAGTCGCATAACTTGACTCAGATTTCTCTTACATAATGTGAGCGGCGCGTTCTTTCCACAGAGAGCAGCTGTAAGCATGCAACAAGGTATCTGTAAAAGGCTTAGCACATGACTAGCATGCAGTAAGAATTCAGAAGTTAACGTGCCGTTACTCTGCTTTATTCACAATTCCTTAGTACTGCATAAAGCAACTCTTTCCACACCTAGAAAGTTCTAGTAATTTTAGCTATTCTGTCTTATTTGTGATGAATGGAAGGCTGCCTTTCTACTTTTTTTTACAAATTCATTAGCCCTAGTCCTACAGTTTGCATCACACAAAGAAAGTATCTATCTCCCAAAACAGTGCTTTAAGTATTGCATCCCTCTATCTGTCTCCACTCCTCAGGTGAAATATTTTAAATGATTTATGTCTCAATAGGACCTCAAATGAATCATAACTCACCCCAAAAATATAGGGAAGTATTACATGTGTATTTAAAATGTGAATAAGACTAATTTTATTTTAAAATACTCTGCAAATATTAGACTGTGCTGGGATACAGTTGAAAAATGACCCGAAACAACAGCTAAAATCACTGTTGCACAGTGGTCCTTTGTAACATCCTGAATGGTAAAACAAATAGTATGTTTAAGGATCAAAGATGATCATAGAGAAATAATGACCCATAATCATCATTATGAATAAAAGGTGTTTCCATATCTACTCAAGATTTAAAAAATATTTTCCTTGTTTTTCAAAGATTCCACATTCATCTGTAAAGCACAGGTAAATGTATTTTCCTCCTTCTCCTCTGGGAAAAATACATATTATAGACAACAGGGAAAAATGAAAAAAAAAATCTTAAATACACTTTTATTATTAATTATACTGTTTATTCTTTTTTTCTTTTTAATTGGAAGAAAATATGGTATCATGAGGGAAGGGAAAACACGAGTTTCGGAGTCAGGGGAACGTGAGGGCCGCTGTCCCGGACGTCCGTGGGGCTTTGCTAAGGGCGCGGCGTCTGAGCACCCCCTTCTCTGAGGCAGAATGCGACACTCCACTGCCCGAGACGACGACAGCTACCTGCCCCGCGCCGCCCGGCGGGACACACCTCACGCGGCCGTACGTGCAGGTCTCCCTCCGTTCCTGTCTCACGAGGGCCTGCCGGTAAACGAGGAGCTTTTACATTTTCCTAAATCAGCATGTTATAGACACTGAACTTGACCCCAGGAACGTACATTTAGTCAAAATCATTGTCTTGTGGATCTCGTAATTGAGATTTATGGGCTTATTAAAGACAGTGGTTGGTTATCTCTTCAAAGAACTGGCTAAAGAGGACCCATTCACAAAAGGTTTGGGGTTCTTCTCCTCGGTGGAACGTGGGTCCACGTGGGCAAAACCCTTCCGGTCAGTGAGGCATGCAAGGTCGTTCCAAGGACCACAACTGCTCTTTTGGGTCCTATGACGGCCTTGTTTAAACCCCTACTTGCAACAGACCAGATGTTTTGACAAGGCCACTCAATCCAAATGGAAAATAAGCTTATTTTATTTCTTCTAAAAAAAAAAATTGGGGTGTTTTTAGAGGGGGTTGTTTATTTTTTAATTATACACAACTGCAGTGCTTGTGTAATGTTTATGGTCTTCACATTCTTTGAGGCTTTTACAGTCCATCTGAACGTAGAAGGCACTCTCGATTTTAATTATAAATCTCTCTCAAGTATTCAATTATAAAAGGACATTAAACTTCTAAGTAAATAACAATATTCCGATTTGAAAACTCAGATATTATTCAATCAACTGAAAATTTTTGCTCAAATGTCAAATTTTATTCATATTTTTAAAGCCAGCTGCAGTTCAAAAGCATGACATGAGCTCCAAAGGGCATTTGGTTATTTTGGAAAAAACGAAATGTGATTTTGAAAACCATTCGACATCGGAATCTGTGAGAAAGTAAAAAGGCTTGATGGTTATCAATATGAAAAGATGTGATTGTTTCACATAGAAACCCTGCAGCTGTGTGTCTGACAACTAAAAATACGGTGATAGCTGGTGGACGTTACACGCACACACTGAAAGACGCCTTCATAGAAAAGGAGAAACAGAGGCCAATGAAACCAGAAGAAATTATGACTTTGATGGTATCCTATGGTCACGTCACAGGAAGGGATTAACTACTTTTGATGTGCTGTGGACCTCATGATGACATATTTTTCTGTCCTGAATTTCAAATAATTCATGTTGTGTCCACGAGGAACACAAATTAAAGAACTTTTGTACTACTATCTTTTCACTTGGATTTTCTCAATTATCATCTGTATAGTTACCGAAAAGGTAGGACAAAGAACAATGGATAAGAGGACAAATAGAGGAATCCTAGGGATAAACAGTGAGGACTTGGCAGATGGTATTATTTTTGCACCATCACGAACTCAAACACGCACACGTGGACTAAAAGGTCCATCGTAGGCAAGAATCATGAGTAGTCAGTGGATGATTTTCTACAGCCTGGTACTGGAAACGAAGATGCTTAGGGCAGTGGAATATAACATGCAAACTGGACACGCCATGATCTAGGACAAGTTCTGAGAGTCATGGCAAAGTTACAGCTATCTTTTTGTTCTTCCCTCCTGCAGGTAAGACTGCATATTCCAAAGACAGGCTTCTTCAGCTCGATTCCCAGACTGAGGAGACATCCAGAGCAGAATCATAGGAGATCCACAGTCAAAACATGTAATATAAGAGAAACACCATCATACGATTATAATCAACTGAGATTTCAGTTAGCTTTTCCCCATCCAACAAAGCTAATTCTTAGAGGTTGGCTGTATTTAATTTTATTATTTTATTTATTTTGTTTTTAGTTTATTTTAGTTTAGTTTATCACTGTTACTGCCCTTGGGTTAGTCTACTGACCTATAATGTTTACCATGCCACCATTTATGGCAGATGTCTTCCTGGTCATTTAACTTCCTGCCACTTGAAGATCTTACTGTGAATGTCTGTTATGCTTTTGTGTGAGTTTTACTTACAAAGGAATAATGCTATTTGAGGAGAAATTTTCCTCACCGAAATAACCACTGCAAACATAGCTAAAATGTCATTATTTGTAGGCTTCATATTGATGTATCCTTGTAGCTCAGAAATGTTACTCTACTTTTGGTAATGGCAGAGCACATTATCCCTTGCACTAAAGTTTTACAATATTTTGGGTATTACTGTCCTTCTGAAATTATGTTTCAGTTCTCACAGGGTTTGCTGTGCTCTCGCTACTAATCATCATCCTTCTTTAATATGTTAAATGGTAATGTGTCCTGATGATGTCTACCTTTCCACTAATACAGTGTTGTAGAAAATAAGACTGTTTTAGAAACAAATAGATATAAGGGGGGAAAATCTTGGAAAAATAGGCTTCTGACAAGAAGCAGGGACAAGTATAAAAAGACAGTAAAAAACAGACATGTTGGCTTCATACCAATTGGCATTTGCAGGAAGGAAACAGGTAGACATACAGGTTTGAAAAGGAAATATAATATGTTTTGCAAAACACTCTAAAGGAAAACAGTAACTGTATGAGTATTAACAGTTACTCCCCTCCCCTCAAAAAAAAGTCTGAAAAATGTCTAAACAAAACTGCCCAGATATCCTAACAGTCTCATGGAACAATGACATGAACAAAGAGGAATTGGAAATAGTTTCAAGGTTGGATGGAAGGAATCTACCCCGAGTGAAATACAATTAAGTTACTTCATTTTGGAGCTGTTTACAAACAATGCTATAATGAACGCTTCTGTTATGTATAGTTAACAGCCTTCTGCTATTATCGTGGTGAGATTAATCCTCAGAAGGGAGATTCCTGGAACACTTAAGAGCAGTCTGAATTTATATAGAAACTCTAAACAGTGTGGTTTTCACTTAATGTGCGTATAAATCACCTGGAGAACTTGTTAACATGTAGATTCTAATTCATTAATCTGAGATGGAATCTGAGATTCTGCACTTCTAACAAGCTCCAAGGTGATGCGGTTGCTGTAGAACCACGGACCAGTCTTGAGTAATGAGGCTGTAAATCATGGTGAAACGTATCACCAGTTTAAATGTCTGTCTTTATCAGTGACTTGGGTCCTCCTTTAAGGAAGTTCCGGCTACTGGAACTGTTATGGGTAATTCAGTACATATTTGTTAAACAAATGGACAGGAGACTTATCTTCCTTAGCAAAGTGCTATAAAGAAGAGTAAGAAAAAAATACGAGCAAATTTATAAAATTCTAAAACTTAACACTTATCTTTTGACTTCGTTGCCAGAAAGATCAACTGACTTACAATTTTAATCTCATTTTCTTCTTTGTTATTTTTATTATCATTTACATAAATGATTTCAAGTCATTTTAGTAGATAACTGTTTTATAAACAAATAAAGTTAATTAACAATATTGCTTTACTTTCAAAATGTTCACTTTCTTTATCAGAGAAACATGAGAGAGAAAGAGGGAGGGAGGGAGGGAAAGAGAGAGAGAGAAACCAATATAATTAATCTTAAGTACCATGAGTAAATATTTAGTCTTTTTCCTCTTCAGTGCCATTATTTTAATAGATATGAAGCTTCATTAAATATTTCTGTTCCTTTCAGATCTCTTTCTTAAAACACAATATACATTCTAATACAGAAAATAATTCCATGCATTTTCAGTAAATATTCATATTTGCTTAAGAAATGAACTGCATATACTCATATTGTGGCAGATTTGTTTCCTTAACTATGTTATATAGTTAAATTAAAATAAAAGAAATTTGAATTTCCTAAGAGACCAAGTGAAAATGAGAAAGACGGTCATTAATCAGTTTTGAAAGAAGGTACCATATCAGATCTGACAATTAAATTCGCAAACTTGCCACCATGCACTTACATTGGCAGCACTGTACAGACAACTCAGTAAGGTGTTATCACCTTGCTATGTCTGCGTCTCATGGTTCTGTTCATGTCGACGTGTGGCGTTCATTATTGTTCCTGTGTGTTTTTGTGTGGCGTCATGAAAATATCGGAGCTTGAATTAGAGCAATGAACAAACACTAAATTTCTTGTTAAACTTAACAAGAGTGGACGTGAAGTCAGGATGTTAGTCCAAGTTTATGGAGATAATGCCATGAAGAAAACAGCAGTGTACAAATGGGTTAAATAATTTTCTGAGGGAAGAGAAAGCGTCACTCATGAAGAGAGGTCAGAGTGGCCAGTAACAAGCAGAACTGATGAAAACACTGTAAAAATTCATGGAATTGTGCATTAAAATTGTTGGCTGGCTGTGAGAAGCAAAGCAGATCAAGTAAATATCTATAGAGAAACAGATAGGAAGATCTTAACTGAAAATGTTGGCATGAGTGCAAACATGGTCCCAAAGGAGCTCACCCACAAATAAAAGCAACGGAGAGTCAAAGTTTGCCAAGACCTTTCGGAGAGGCAAGACGATGGTTTGGGCCAAACATGGGTGTACCAATACAGCACTGAAACAAAGCATCAAAGTGCACAGTGAAAGTCAGCCAAATCTCCACGACCTAAAAAGGTCCATCAGTCCAAATCCAGAGTCATAACAATGTTGCTAACCTTTTTTGAAATCAGATAGATTGTTCATTATGAATTTGTACCAATTGGACAAACGGTCAACCAAGTTTACTATTTGGAAGTGCTAAAAAGGCTGCATGAAAAAGTTAGATAAAAACTACTGGGACTTTTTGCCAAAAGCTCATGGCTCCTGCCTCACGGCAATGCACCAGCTCACAGGGCATTGTCTGTGAGGGAGATTTTGGCCAGCACACAAATATTATATTGGAACACCCTCCCTACTCATCTAACCTGGCCCACAATGACTTTTTTCTTTGCCCGAAGATAAGGGAAATATTGAAAGGAAGACATTTTATGACATTCAGAACATCAAGGGTCATGTGGTGACAGCTCTGATGGCCATTCCAGAAAAAGAGTTCCAAAATTACATAGAAGGGTGGACTAGGTGCTGGCGTTGGTGCATAGCTTCCCAAGGGGAGTACTTCGCAGGTGACTGTCATGATATTTAGCAATGAGGTATGTAGCACTTTTTCTAGGATGTGTTTGAGAAATTAATTGTCTGAACTTGTATAACAAAGAATTTAAAACTATCTGTGGATACTTTATAGAACTCACATAGAGATAAGTAAGAATTGAATATTTCCAAAATTAAATGGATATTTAAATGTCTTATACTTTTCTGGATGCAATAAAATAGAAAAAGCTAATTGATATTCTAACCATATGCTATCTTACTGCCTGACTTCTGACCTCTGTTCTTTGTTTGAAAGACAGAACACACCAACAAAATATGGTAATACATTCAGGCTAAATAAACTGTTTTGCAGGCTCAGTTTTTATACACTGTGCAGTCTTAGAAGTTGTACTCATTATTTTAAATAACTAGTCTAATAAGTTAATACTGCTTTGGTCATCAGTCATGTATTTTTTTTTTCATTATATCAGTAAAGTACATTTTCTATATTTAAGCAAAATAAAATACCTAATGAAATGCTTAAGTTGAGCAACATGGTATTCACAAGAAACATTCTCATATGAAGCACTGTCAAAAATGGTTCAAAAACACAAATAAAAAAATTGTAATTATTTGCACTCAAAATGCAATTATGGTTTAAAACTCTGTGCACTCAAAACCAGTGGTCCAGCTGCACGTGCTTTTCTGTTGCTCAAAATGAAAAATACTTTAAAAAAAAAATTGTAAATTCATGTAGTATTTATTTGCTCCTAGAATACACTTTGGCCCAATTTTTAAAAATTTCTCTAGCAGAAATAGAGTACCTTCTCCTGCATTCCTTTTCACCGGGAGGTATTTCACCCAACTCTTTGCCCTCCATGGTGCAGAGCTGAGAGACAGGCGGTGCGGAGGGCAGGGCCTGACACGAGTAGCCCCGCCCCTTCCTGCTCATCCTCTTGGGGGCGGGGCGGTCAGGAGAGAGGATGGGTTTTAATCTGCATTTCCGGGCGTTAGGCCTCCAAGACCCCAGGCTCCTGTGCTGTGAGTTCGTCGGGGCTGTAAGTGTGACTGGCTGGACAAGTATGTGTAATTCTGGCGATGACCATCAGGTCATGTTTAAAAAAAAAAAAATCACTAGAAATATTTTGTAATAATATTTTAATACATTTTTAAGTGGAATGCTTGGTCTCTACCTTCCCTAGTCTTTGGTCCTGCTTAATTGATCCAGAACCTACCTCTAACCACTTTTGGTGGATACTCTTTCTCTCCTCAGTAAGCCCCAACATTTAAAGTTTTTTTTTCTTTCTATTCAGTCAATTTATTTTTGTATCTTTATATTTAGTATGATGACACACTTTTATTTCAGCATTTGTTGTATATTTATTATAATGACATATATTATTATATAAACAGTCAAGAGATATGTTCCATAGCTAAAAATTAATATATCCCAGGAGTACAATCTTTTTCAAGATCAATCCTGCAAATTCAGTAGCTTACTTTATATATTTAAACAGTGATGAGGTTTAGATATCATTATGTAAAGAGAAGCAGGCTGAATTTCTATATTGACAAATAGTCTGGAAGATGTAACATGAAGTAAATGAGGGAAATGATACATAATGAAGTTTTTTTTATAATTCATTGGTCCCAATAGGAAGATAATTCAATCACTGGCTTTGTCTATTATGAAATATCCCATTGAAGGCTTCAAATATCTTCAAAAAAGGCTATCCAAAGTTTTATGTCTAAGTCAGTCATGTGATATACTAAATAACTCTTGGGAAAAAGTCTTTATGCATGTATTTATTTATTTCCTTTCATCGCTTCAATACTGGTAGTGAGTATTTTATACCGACTTGTTTTAAAATAATGTTTAAATGTAGTTACTTAAGAAGCACCTGCTTATGAAATAACTGGCCTTTTGTCTGAAATTTTTGCTGACATATACAACATTGGCAGTGTTGGTCCTAGAGTTGTTCCTTAGCCTTAGTTAATTAAAGAGAGAGAGAGAAAATTAGCTTAAGTTAAACACCACCAATCTCAGCTTTTTAAAAAGGGAGTAATACCATTTCATATTAAATCAGGTGAAACCTATGAAGCTAAAACATATTAACACTTCAGGCAACAAAAAATGGTTAGTGTAATTACAACAGCAAGAATTTAAAAATTGCCTGAAATCAACCTGGTATATATTTTAATTGCGAATATTGTTTATATCCTTCAGCTACTTGAATAATTTCATGCAGTTTAGCTAAATTATTAACATCACCCAACAGATACTCATGAAGAGAAATATAAGTAACATTTAGAGAAGAAAAAGAATTCCAGTAGAAAATACCAGGAGCATTAAATCTGGGGAATACTCCAAGATTAGGTGACAGTGTGGGAATTCTACCCACCTACTTTAAAAAAATGCTTGCATGAGACTTTTAAATAATTAACATAAAGCAATTTTGAGAGAATATTTTGCAATCATTGGAAGAGTCAACCTGAGGAAGTATTTCACCCCACAAAACACCTACAGAACAAAAACTAATCTTAAGGCCAAAATGTGGCATCTATAATGCCAAAACAATGATCCAGATCAAAAGGTGACCATAATTTTAATCCTAAATGTCAAAAATGTCCACAAGGATCACCTCTACTCTTTGATCTCCCTGTCTTCCCCCTTCCTCTTCCTTTCTCCTTGGAGGATACACTTTTTTGTTCTGAAATTCTTCTGGGTACCCCACATTGTCGATACCGTGGGAGTGAAGCCTTCTATGTATTTCAAGGCTACTGGATTTTTTTAAGTAAGAAGCTACAGAAATAATTTTTTATTTTTACTTCAGATTTGATTGCATTAATAGTAACTGACATTACTAAGCCAAATAGACACAGCCTTCACAGAATGCATTTTTCTAATTATCAAGGTACTCTGTAATTTTTTGGCTAACCATGCTACCATAATAACATGACCCTCTATTTAACACCAATCTTCCAGAGACCCTGTCTGTGTTACTCTGCCCCTTTCGACTAGAAGAAATTAAAAATCGGAATAGTTACTCACAGTTCTTAGACTTCCACAACGGGTAAAAAACAAAACAAGAAACAAAAACAAAGAAAACATGGGCAGGGCCGGGTGTTTCAGGATTCAACACCTCGCGTGTCTGATCTCTCTCTTACTGTGTTAGTGTAACTCATGTATGGAGGAAGGTGACGGAAAGACAGTACACAGGGTGCATGCAGGGCCCGTCTTCTCTGTGTGCCAGAACCACCAGCAGCTTTCAGCTTCTAATTCCTTAAGGTGACACGGCAGACTTACGTTTCCTCAGTGTCCCCAGAGATCCACCCTTTCTCACCTCCTCATGCCTGTGCACCCACTCTGGCCTGGGGTCTGAGCCTCTCCAATTCTGAGTCTTTATTTAACTGACCCATTGGGGTCCCTGAATTTCCTTCTTTCACTTAGTCTTCTTGTGGAATTAGATCTCAATTATCCTCCATAGATGCCATACTTCTGACATTTATTTAGGGAACTGGACAGCCTCAGCCTCCCAGCAAAGTATAGTTTCACTTATTTACTCATTTGACAAATATGTCACGAGAACCAATGTTTAATGCCAAGTACCATTAAAATGATGGGAGTAAAGTGGCAGCCAAAACCAGCCAGGTCCCTGCTTTCAAGAAAATATGCAGGAATGAATAACAAAGAAATCAAGAAACAAAATATTTTCACATAATAATAAGCACGATAAGGAATGCCAAGTAAGATCATGACCCCATGGAGAGTATCAGTGGTCTGACCATATCTTATCAGTGCTAATAAGGTGGTCAGAAAAGGCCTCTCTGAGAAAGTAAAATTTGAGCAGAAAAAGGTGAAGGTCATCTGTGGCTGACAACCCAAGGATGACAAGGAAAGAGAAAACGTGAGGTCCGAGATGGAAGTCACTCTCAGATCATTCACAGAATGCCTGATAGACCACAGCGAGACGGCTGGACCTCGTTTGGAGTGGACAGTTACAGGGTTCAATGAAACCAAAATGCTTTGGCCTGATTCATGTTCCAAAAAGAACTGTGGAGGATGGATCTCAGGAGTATTTGGGGAGAGACATGATGATGGTGACGTGGTCATGGGGTGTCAGAGCAGAAGTCAAGAAGGAGTTTGTCATCAACTGACGTGAAGTGGCTGACAGACTGGACTGGCAGGAAAAAGGAAAGGAGAAGACGCATCTTCCGAGGCTGGGACGGGGCAGAGCCGGTCCCTCACGTCCCCTCACCGTGGGTGCGAGTCACCCTGCGTGTCTTCCCAAAACCCACGGAAAAACTGCTGCTGGCGCCAGGCTCCCTGCTTCGTGGTTTTCCTACCCAGTTTTATTCAACTTTATTTGTTCTAGGAAAGAGTCATGTCAACTTCTAAATGGGACGGCTGGATGTTACTTAAAGTCATGCACAAAATTAAATATATGGGATTCTGGGAATTTTTACATTCTAGGAAAATGGCACATTTTTCCTATTAGGTATTACCTCCCAAAATATCATTTAAGTGTGTTAAAAAGACTGAATTGTACGTCACCATAATAAAACACATATCAAATGATATTATATCCTAGCTTTCTTAATTTTTACAAATTTATAAACTGAGGAAGTTATGTTATTAATCTCTACTTTCACATTATGCACAATAATTGACACATCACTCTTTTCACATCATGTATCAACCACAATCAGAAATACTATTTTGGTGTTAAAAATGTAATTTTGGACCTTTAACATTGACTCCAGAAAACCTTTTCTGCTTTCTGTAACCAGAAGTAATGACTCCCACGTAAAACCTGATCGCCTATTACTCATTTTTTAAACACGGTTTAACCATCGCCTTGTATTGTGGACTGGAGTAACCACGCCTACATTTAATGTACACTATTAGATCGTAAGTTGCTTTCAGGCAGAAGCTAAGTGACAACACACCTACCCCACTGTCGTGAAGACCACACGAGGCAGTTAGCAATAACTCAATCCACGTGTTGAATAACGTAATGAATTCTAGAGTTACTCACACTGCTGCTCTCCAGATCAATCACCTTCTCCTGCTTCACACAGTTCTAGCACAAGCACACACAGGCACAAGTATTTTCAAAGAGTCGTACCTCCCAAAGTAGCAGATAGCAAGAAATGTGTCCCATATTTCTTGATAAGGTTTTCAGTGATTTGCTGAAGGGTAGGTCGGCGTCCCAAAAGTCTTATGTTGCGGAAGAATTCGGGGGCAAGAGGCAGAGGGGAGCCAAGGAAATTTCTTCTCTCAACCGCAAGGTTATTTACTTTCCAGCGGCCAAACTCCCTGAAAAGCAAATTTATTTTTATACATAAATACATAATCTATCTGAACGTTTTCATTTGAAAAGTTCACTTGGTAGTTTCGCTGGGGTCACTGCATTACAATGCTTCCTGCTTGTAATAAATACATGTCCTGTGCTATGGGTAGGAGCAGCGATACTTCTAACTTATTCAACCGGCATGAATGTCCTGGAGCCCTGCCATGTAGGGGAAAAGAGGCCACTTAAGTAAACAGCCCCCACCGAGGGGTTTTCTCCCCCTGTGGGAAGACGGACTCATAAAATGATTTCATGATGCATAGAATACGCATGTAGAGCTATTAAAAAAATAAAAACTAAGGCAATATATTTTCATTTTCTAAGGGAAATTGAGAAAAAGAGAATGAATTTATTTTTATCACCCTAATGATTCCTTTTTCTATCCCACTTGAGAGTAAAACACCAAGCGTATCATGTACCTGCAGAAGACTTTAAAATACATAATCAAAAGAGAAAGTGGTCTGGGTTTCTTTCCTTATTTTTTTTTTTTTAACAATAATTGTTGACAACATATTTTGAAAACCAAATTCAACTTGGCTGGCAGTTTCTTAAGCTGCAACGTGACTTCTAGGGTGAATTTAGGCAAATTATAAAAATGGCAAGTGTGATTTTAAAAGAGCCTTAACAAATTTATCTCACTTTCTGGAACTGGTCTATAACACTAATTCACAAGACAACTTATTACTGTTCACTGTTTATTGTCTGTTATTACCAGATATCTTGCTAGCAATACAGAGGAAAGTAAGAAAACTTCTGACTGCAAGGGCTCAAAGATTATACCAAACAAGATGATTTAAGTGCAATGCAAAGGCTTTAACATAGTTTGATGTACAAAAACACAAGTGGGCAGTAGCTTATGTAGCACAACCCCGCTACTGAATTTATCACTATTCTTTGAAACAAATGGGACTAATAGAACTCGCTTTGAACACATTTTTCTCTTCCCTTTGATTCACAGACCTTGTAAGGCTATGAGGGCCCAGGACCGAGGACAGAATCCCAGGGACCTCTCTTCAGCCTCAGGTACTTCTATTACCTCAGTCCACTAACCTCCATGGAGGTGGGAGTCACAGTTCATCTTCTGACATTTTAGCTGGACAAAACACTTCACCATCCCATTTGATCAATGTATTCCCTACCACGCAAAAACCAAAGGAAAGGATAAACTCTTTGGGAACATCAAAAAACAAACATTAAACTGATCAATCAACTAGCTAAATTATTTCATTAAAACCAGTGTTATGAGTAATACAGGCAGTTGTTGCTGTAATTTCAATCTGAAATTCTATTATTAATCTGAAATTCTTCTGTTAGTTTTCTTTTTCATATAAAGAATGAGGTAAAAGTATTATACATTCTATTGTGTATATCCAAAAAACGTAATTTGCGTAGGAAACATAAATGCTGATTTGAGATCTGACTGAGACCTCTCATTTCCAATCCCCACATTGCGTTTGTATTGTAATGATACACGAGCACTGTCATAATCTCTCTAACTTTTTGGTCAAAACCCTGAAAGAAAGTACTGAATGGATCCTGAGAGGTAGTGATGAGAGCACTTTAATAAGTAAGGTAACTTCTGGACACTTAATTACCACACGTGAGTAGTAGCCATTAGACATGAACACGAATACTCAGTATCCCTTTTCTCTGGGCACAGGATAAGGCTGCATTCATTGGTGTCCTTTAAAGTCTGTGTGGCCATCCAGGTGACTTGCTCTGACCAACAAAAGCTGAGCATGTTCGGTTAGCCTGGCCCATGATTCTGGGACCTTCTGGGACCTTCACCAGCAATGATGGTTGGAAACCCCACTCTCTCCACCTCCACCCACGCTGCTCCCTGGAGTGAACAAGGTCATGAACAAGAAATTCTATCATGCAAACCTACAAAGATCTGCGGTCTAGTCACTGCTTTATTTTCTTGCCTTCTATCTATTACATTGTGGCGGACATAGAATATGTGGACATTGGAGGGACTTGAAAAGGCAGTATTTGGAAACTCACAGTTGCAGGTTTTTTTTGTTTGTTTGTTTGTTTGTTGTTTTGTTTTCTTCCCTAAAGCTAAGATTCACTTGAGTTGCAACTAGACCAGGCAGTCATTAAATTTGGGGAGTGGTGGCAGGGGGTGGGGGGTGGGAAGCAATGGAGTCCTGAACTGACAACAGGCTGATGGGTTACAATGAGAGCATTTTGCCTACAGGCCGCTGAGGTGCCCATCCAGATGCATTCTGCTTACGTTAAATAGGAACATCGTTGTGTTTAACTAAATGCTGCCTTCTACCTGAGGCCTCCACAGAACATAAAAATCTTCCCATCATAACCTTTGGAAGTCTCTAAATGAAATAGCATGATCATTAGTTTTTAATGTAACTCAGCCCCTTTAAAAACACCACCATTTTATAGAACACACAAATGGGCTATAACCAGCTCAGCCAGAACATTACTTTGAAAATGTTTTTGTTGGCACCAAGGAGCCTCTATTAGTTGATTAGAATTTTATGTCTTTCTGCTAAAAATTCTGACTTGCAAGCAGCTATTACAACGTGTCCACATAATGTTTACTTTTCTACAACAATATTTATTATCATTTTATTCCTACCCATCTCATAAAAAAGGTTGGAAAACAAGAATGACATCAACAAATTCTATTTAAATAATGCTTACATCATTGCCACATTGTCACTGACTTTTCTTATTAGGATTTCAAATGTATGTGAATACATAAATGTACTCAGTGTACTTAAAATATATGAACTCCCATGATGTCTTTAAAATTACATATGAACATTTGATTCCTGAAAAATATAGAAGATACCTCTGTTCATATTAGATATTTTGGACTCAATATCAAAGGAGAAGCAGCATAAAAAGTCGACAAAATTAGATGATGCAGTTGCTGAAAAGACTTACCTTTATCTGCTAATTTACACTAAATAAAGTCGCTTGCCTAAGCCCTAAAGGCTATTATTACATTACTTTACACAACAGTACATTTGTTGGCTTATAATTTTAATTTTGTCACTATTCATTGAAATCTGCAGACACAACGGAATATTAAAACACAATATAATACCCAAGCTCTAAACTACTGTGAACAAATCCAGCATAAAAATCATAAATTGACTTGCCAATCTTTAATAGCAATAACCTTCTAATTACATCTGTACAATCATACTAATCTTAAGAAATGCCATTAATAATCAATACCAGTTTCCCATAATTTTATTATGTGTAACTGTTGTATGTATAATTGGCTCTTTTAACATTCTTTCTGTATAGCTTCCACATCACACAAATGATGCAGTTTCCCATTTGGCCAATAAAAAGGAAATGTTCCTAATGCGCCAATGACAGTAGCTCTGAAGCTAATGTTTTGAAAGCAGCTGAATGCTAAGGAGTTGGGAGGGGAGAGAACCCACTCTCTTTCGCCTCCCGACCCTTGACAGATATATCAACACAACTTTTTTCTAACAGTAGAGGAGTTTTTAAAGCTTGGGAGATATTTTTGGATGAGGCTCGGAATTTAGCCGAGTAAATCTATGCACGTAAAAGCACAATCACAAATATGACTTCAGTAAAATGTTTACATGCAGGATTTCTGAGAAGCACCATTAATGATTGTTGTATTTTGGATGAGCTGCTAAACTCAGAGTAGATCAGAGAAAACAAATTAGTATGATAGCAACAAAACATCATCCATCCCTGCAAACCAATTAGAATTAATTGTAACTGTAGCCTCTTGACTGTATCAGTAAATCATGAGAGATGGAAATGGGGTTATAGAGAGTATTTGAAATAATGGTCCGGTGTGGACAGTAACATATAGTTCTAATTCTTGAAATACATTATATTTTAGGGCCATTTTATCTTATATGGTTTTAAAACATTTTCTGTAGTATAACAGATAGTTTTATTTAAATTTTGAGGAAAATATCCTAGAGTTCAATTGTCATAGTTACTTCTATTATTCCCAAAGGAATATAATGGTACCCCATGCTTGTACTCTCACAGATATAAATAATACAGTAATTTATTATCCATGTTTAAATTGAACCACTTGTGTGAACAGAGGTTAGGACAAGTTTTAATGTAAAAAATATACACCTACACTGTCAGTGAATGCTTTTCTAAGTTGAAGAGAATTATGTAACAAGCAAGAGCTTTTCTCTCTACATTTTAGAAATGCAGTATGACATCTGTTACCACTTATAACAATTATCCATCAATCACATTCATAGAGTTATATAATTTGGCAATTATTGATCAATGTAGAGAAGGCAAGAGACAGAAACAACTGAGCTAAAATACCTGCTCTGATTCCCTATTAAAAAAAAAAAAAGAAATATTAGATGCCCAGAAGGGGGATTGCTGGGTCATGTGGTAGTTCCATCCCCAAGTTTCTGAGGAACCCCCACACTGTCCCCCACAGTGGTTGTACCAGTTTGCACTCCCACCAGCAGTGTACCAGAGTCCCTTCTCTCCACACCCTCTCCAGCACTTGTTATTCCTTGTCTTGTTGGTAACAGCCATTCTCACAGGTGTGAGCTGGTATCTCATTGTGGTTTTGATTTGCATTTCCCTGATAGCTGATGAGGATGAGCATTTTTGTTTGTTTGTTTGTTTGTTTGTTTGTTTGTTTTGCTTTTTGGTATGTGGGTAGCTCCCTGACTGGGAATCGAACCCAGGCTGCAGCACTGACAGTGCCAGCGCCGAAGCCTTAAGCCACTACACCACCAGGGAACTCCCAAGGATGACCATTTTTTCATATGTCTGCTGGCCCTTTGTATTTCTTCATGGGAGAAGTGTCTGTTCAGGTCCTCTGTCCACTTTTTAACTGGGGTTTTTTTTTTTGTTTTTTGTTTTTGTTTTTGTTTTTGTTTTTGGTGTTGAGTTGTACTTTATATATTTTGGATATCAGTCCCTTATCAGATGCATTGTTTGCAAATATTTTCTCCCATTCAGTTGGCTGTCTCTTTGCTTTGTTGATGGTTTCTTTTGTTGTACAAAAGCTTTTTAGTTTGATATAGTCCCATTCATTTCGTTTTGCTTTTACTTCCCTTGCCTTTGAGGACAGGTTCATGAAGTTTTCCTTGAGCTCTAGGTCTGTAAATTTAGTACTGATGTTTTCTTCTATACAGTTTATTGTTTTAGGTCTTATGGAGGTCGTTAACCCATTTGAAATTAATTTTGGTATATGGTGACAGTCCACAGCTTAGATTCACTCTTATCCATGTGGTTTTGCAGATTTCCCAGCACCACCTACTAAAGAGGCTGTCTTTTCTCCACTGTATATTTTTCATTCCTTTATCAAAAATAATTTGTCCATATATTTGTGCATTTATTTCTGGGTTTTTGATTCTGTTCCATTGGTCTGTGTGTCTGTTTTTCGCCAATACCAAGTTGTTTTGATTATTGATGCTTTGTAATATAAATTGAAATTGAGGAGCATAATACCTCCAGCCTTATTCTTTTTATGTAGGGTTGCTTTGATGATTCGAGGTCTTTGTTGTTCCATACAAATCTGGTAATTTTAAAATCTATTTTTGTGAAAGTATGATTGTGGGATTTTGATGGGAATTGCATTAAATCTGTACATTACTTCGGGTAACATGGCCATTTTAAAATCTTTAGTCCACAAAGACTTATGTACCCAATGTTCATCGCAGCGCTGTTCACAGTGGCCAAAACATGGAAACCACCAAAGTGCCCTGCGACAGGTGACTGGACAAAGAAGCTGTGGTGCATATCCACAATGGAATATTACTCAGCTGTAAGAAAAGATGAAATATTGCCATTTGCAACAAAATGGATGGAGCTTGAGAGCATCATGCTATGAGATATAAGCCAGACAGAAAAAAAAATCAAAAACCAAATGATTTCACTCATGTGTGGAATATAAAACCAAAAGCAACAAAGAAACAAAAACTCATGGACACTGTCAATAGTTCAGTGGTGACCTGAGGGCATGGGGGGAGGGGGTGGGAGAGGGGGGAGGGGGTGGGAGAGGAGGGAGGGGGGTCACATACATGGTGATGGAAAGAGAACTGACTCTGGGTGGTGAGCGCATGATGCAACACACAGGTGATTCACTGTAGGATTGTACACCTGGGACCTATGGAATTCTTGTTCACCAATGTCACACCAATAAGTCTAACAATAAAAAAAATATGAATGTATTTTTTATACTTATAATTTAAAAAGTAATTATTTATGTTGGTTAATAAATGGAAAATACTGCATTCCATACATGAATTTCAGTATTTTGGGGAGGTAATTTTAGTTTTCCAAAAGAGAATGGATTTAGGAGTTGGATGAAGTTTCAAAGTCCATCCTTAGCAGTGCATTTCAGAAAATTCAAAATCCCAGACTCTCAATCAGCTGGCCTTCCCTGACCCCACCTCAGCCCGCGGGTCGGGTTCCTCACTACGGCCTGGCAAGCGTTCAAGTCTAAGGTCCCAGTGGGCCTTTGCGGCATGTGACAGGATGAGGACAGAGTGCTTTCCTGCAGTGTTTGTCTGGGATGGAGAGATTCCGATCTAAAAGTTTCTGTTTTGCTAGGCAACCTCTTTCCTGGGCTCTTACTGTGGTTTTTCTTTCTTTCTTTCTTTTTTTTTTTTTTTTTTGCCACCCCGATTTGAGGCTTCTTTAGCTCCAACTCTGAGATAGACAAGGGCTGTCCGGAAAACAATCCAGCCATGAAGGCCTCTGTTTTTCATATTCCATGGCTGGGTACGTTCCGGACAGCCCTCTGACGAGGCAAAAAGGAAACCAAGAACTCGTGGCCTGTCCTTGTTTGGGATTCAATATTCTAGGAGTCCTTCTTCCCCACTACTCTTAAAGTCTTCCAAGATCTATTTTATATATAATATCCAGACTGGTCTTTTTTTTGTTGTTACACTTAGTGAAAAAAATCAAGGATTCTACATTTAATTCATTTTCCTACAGCAGAAACTGCTATAACAATGCTACTATTTTTAAATAACTTGATTTTATCTTAGATAGTAAATATACAATTGCATGTTTAAATACAAGACACTGCTAAGAGGCTAATAATCCCGGCTAAATTGTAAAAGAGGAGCCATTAAACTTTTAATATAGCTGTCAATGAAAAATGCTGAATTCAAATTTCTTTCCACCAATTTTGCACATCTTTCTGAAGATCTGTGGGAAAGTGAAGAGAAAAGTATATCCAACATTTTAAAATCTATTGAAAGTTTTGGAAAATATAAAAAGTTTGTGAGGAAACAGTTAGGTGGGGAAACTGTCCTCTTGCAAATGCATAGATTAAGTTAGTAAAAGCACAACTGGAGTCGTGTGGTGAAGAGTTATGTGCTCATTTAAGGGTGAGGTTTTCCTAAGAATCCACAAAACATTCGTGCGACTGTGCAGAAAAGGCTATTTGCTGAGATTTAAAATGGAGCACAAAACCAAGCATTTTCCAATAAAATGTATCATTTGATTACACAGAACATGGATATAGAACCCCATTTTTCTCCACATATATTTTTCGTGGATTTGTATTTCTATATTTCTTTGTAAGTATATTACTGTGTTGAAAGTGTTTTGGTGACAGAAGTTTTATTTATTTATTTTTTATACAGAAAAGTTATGGTAGAGAGTGTCAAACACACTTCATAAAGGAAAAAAAATTGCATTGTAAATTTAAAAATGTGGTCTTATAACATAGAAACAAACTGAAACCAATTACAACAACTATAAGACTGTGTAATATACGATGCCCTGGCTTAATTATTTAGTTTTCAAATTTGAAATATGCCTCATGCCTGTCCTACGTTAGACTTGTTCTTTCTCAGGCCACACATGTCAAAAACAGGCAAGAATCACAGCACTATGGTGTTCCTCTAAATAAGGATACTTTTAATAGTTAAGTGTTGTGTATCTTCAAATCCAATGTAAATACTTTCTCAGAATACAAAAAATATGCAGCTCCCACCTTCTACATATTATTGTGCTTACTAGAAAACAAAATTAGTGATGGCCATAAAATAGTTTTGAATGTATAAATGTCTAACAGTTTTTATTTTTTATGTTTTTTCCATTGTATACATGTACCACAGCTTCTTTATCCAGTCATCTGTCACAGGGCACTTTGGTGGTTTCCACATCTTGGCCACCGTGAACAGAGCTAGGATGAACGTTGGGGTACATAAGTCTTTGTGGACTGAGTTTTTAAAATTTTATGGGTAGATCCACAGAAGGGGGATTGCTGGGTCAAATGGTAGCTCCATTCCCAATTTTCTGAGGAACCTCCACACTGTCCCCCACAGTGGTGGTACCAGTTTGCACTCCCACCAGCAGTGTACCAGAGTTCCCTTCTCTCCACATCCTCTCCAGCACTTGTTATTCCTTGTCTTGTTGATAATAGCCATTCTCACAGGTGTGAGGTGGTATCTCATTGTGGTTTTGATTTGCATTTCCCTGATAGCTAATGAAGTTGAGCATTTATGCATATGTCTGCTGGCCATTTGTATTTCCTCATGGGAGAAGTGTCTGTTTAGTTCTTCTGCCAACTTTTTAATTGGGTTGTTGGTTTTTTGTTATTAGTTCTTTATATATTTTAGATATTAGACCCTTATCAGATGCATTGTTTGCAAATATTTTCTTCCATTCAGTTGGCTGTCTTTTTGCCTTGTTGATGGTTTCTTTTGCTCTGCAGAAGTTTTTTAGTTTGACATAATTCCAATCATTTATTTTTGCTTTTACTTCCCTTGCCTTTCACGACAGGTTAATTAAGTCTTCCTTGAACCCCAGGTCTATAAATTTAGTACCTATGTTTTCTTCTACACAGTCTATTGTTTTGGGTCTTATATGGAGGACTTTAATCCATTCTGAGTTAATTTTAGTATATGGTGAGAATTCACAGCTCAGGTTCATTCTTTCTTTTTTTAATAGAAAACTATTTTTTCCTTGTTAGACTTACTGGGGTGACATTAATTAGCAAGAATTACATAGGTTTCAGGTGTACAATTCTACAGTGCATCATCTATTTGTTGCAGTTAGTAAATGCATCATTTGAAAAAATATAAATTTAAAATTTGAACATCTAAAATTAATAATCACATCACCATCAATGTGAGGTGAGGAGATCCTTAGGCATTAGTTTATACTGGTAGAGGAGATAATAACTCTAATAGTTAGACAACGTATTTTAATTTTCCAAGTATGAGTATTAGCAGCAGATGGAAGTTAAGTTTTTTTTTAAATTTCATAAGCAGATCATGCCAAAAAAAAAAATACCCAGAGAATAATTAAATTTAAATTTTGTGGAAACCTTAATATTTTGATGTCCACATCAACGTAAATTAAATGGTGTAATGACTCTTCGGATGACAATTTAACTACTATGTTTTATAGAAAAGAAATCTTTCAGATGAGGTTAGTATGGTTACAAAATTGGTACATTCTAATCAGGCTGCTGTAACTAGGTAAAAGAGAAAAATAGTCAATAAAGACCGAGAAAAAAAAAGTAAGAAAATCTAAGTCAAATGGGAAGAAATCGGGCTATACTTTATGTAATTAGTAACACTGAAAAAATGAGCTTTTAATACCAAAACCCAGCCATTTGTTGCATTTATTCGGTTTAGACTAAAATTGCAATTAAGTTTTCTAACAACTGGCCACACTCATTCTGGTTTGAGCTTGAATAACTATTTTATGAATTAGGTATTAGGACTCCACTGAAAGAATGAGGTCAATTAAAAGTAAGTAAGGCTGGAAGCCCAGATGGTGTTGAACTCACCCAACTAAAACTGACTACTTTGGATTTGGCTCATTATCATTATTCAGTTATTCATGTGATATATGTGAAAATCTGGCAAATTGGAAAATTGCAGGTAATTTACCCCATGAATGGAAGATGACTCAGTTCTTCTAATTACAGATTTAGGCACAATAACTATGTTGTCTTTCCCCCAGGTAATTTTTAAAGCAACTAACTCTATAATAAAAAAAATTAACAATCAAAAGAAAATATAGGTAACAATTTTTTCCCACAAGTTAGTAATTCAAGTAACAATTCACATAGTTAGTTAGGAAGCACATAGTCATCTAACACAGAAGTAACACTATGTACGGAATAAACCAATAAAGAAAAAGTTTAAATATTAGAAACATGCACAGCGGAAGAATTCTATATTCTTTTTTTTTTTTTTTTTTAATTC
>PVJL010009860.1:0-53822 GCA_004026885.1 Lyroderma lyra | reverse complement strand
ATTTTATTTATGCAATGATCAGCTGATGGACATTTAGATTGTTTCAATATCTTTGCTATTATAAATATTGCTACTATGAACACTCATGTGCATGAACAAGTTTTTGAGTGAACATGTTTTAATTTCTCTTGGGTATATATCTAGAAGTGAAATTGCTGTATCATATGGTAACTCTGTTTAACCTCTTAAGAACTGCTGGACTGTTTTCCAAAGTGGCTGCACAATTTTATTAACACATTTCCACTAGCAGTGTATGAGTGTTCCAACTTCTCCAGATCCTTGTCAACACATATTGTCTACCTTTCTGATTATAGCCATCCTATTGAGTGTGACATGGCATCTCATTATGGTTTGAATCTGCATTTCCTTCATGACTAATGATGGTTAAGATATTTTCATGTAGTTATTGACCACTTAAATATCTTCCCTGAAGAAATGTCAATTCAGATTCTTTGCCCATTTTCAATTATCTTTTTGTTATTGAGTAGCAAAAGTTCTTTATATATTCCAGATACAAGTCCCTTATCAGATAAATGATTTGTAAATATTGTATATCATATTATGGATTGTTTTTACCTTCTTGAAGGGCTCCTTTCAAGCACAAAAGTTCTTAATTTGATAAATTTTGATTTATTTATTTATTTTTCTTTAGTTGCTTGTGTCTTTGGTGTGTTATCTAACAGGGCTTTGTCTAACCCAAGGTCAGGAAAATTTACTCTCATATTTCCCTCTAAGTGTTTGTTATGAATTCAGTTTGTCCCCAAAATTCATACATTGAAACCCTAACCCCCAATGTGGCTGTGCTGGAGATAACGGCCTTTAAAAGAGGCAGTTAAGTTTAAATGAGGTCATAAGGGTGGGACCAATACAACAGGGATTAGTATTTTTGTAAGAACAGACATCAGGGTTACACACACAGGGCCATGTAAAAATACAGCAGAGAATGTGGCTGTCTGCAAGCCAAGGAGAGAGGACTTACTAGAAACCAGCCCTGCCAAGATCTTGATCTTGAGCTTCCAGAATGGTGAGAAAATAAATTTCTGTTGTTTAAGCCTCACAGTCTTGATATTCTGTTAGGGCAGCCCCAGCAGATTAATAGTGTTTTAGAATTTTCCCCTTACATTTAGGTCAATGATTCATTTTCGAGTTAATTTTTATCAGTAGTGTGAAGAAGCTGTTCAATTTCATTTTTTTGCATATGGATATCCACTTTTCTCAGCACTGTTTATTGAGAAGAACATTCTTTCTTCATTGAATTATCTTGGTACCCTTGTCAAATTTCTGGATTCTCAATTTTATTCCATTACTATATACAGTATGTCTATCTCTATGACAGCACCACACTGTTTTGATTACTTAACTTTGTAATAAGTTTTGAAATAAAAAAGTATGAGTCTTCCAACTTTGTTTTTGTTTTTTCAAAATTGTTTTGGCCATTCTGGGTCCCTTGAATTTCCATATGCATTTTAGGACCAGCTTGTTAATTTCTGCAAAGACAGCTGGGATTTTGGGAAGTTTCTGTTGAATCTACAGATTAATTTGAGAAATGCTGACATTTTAACAATGTCTTCCAATCCATGAAAATAGGATGTCTTTCCATTTATCTAGATCTTTAATTTTTTCAATCATATTTTATAGCTTTCAAATTCCAAGTTTTATACTACTTTTGTTCAATTTATTCCTATTTCATTTTAATACTATTGTAATAGAAATTATTTTCTTAATTTCAATTTTGGATTGTTCATTTCTAGTGTATAGAAATACAAATGATTTTTGCATATTGATCTTTACCCAGCTATCTACCTGAACTTGTGTATTTAAGTGGATTCCTTAGGATTTCTATATACTGTAGACTCTCAATTAACTGGCACCCATGGGGATTGGTAATTGCCAGATAAATGTAAGAAGATTCTCTGTTAACCAGAACTCAAGAAACTGGCACTCTCAAGCAACCACCAGCAAAATCTCAAGCAACCTGCAAACATTTTGCCGGTTGTTTGAGTTGCCATTAACAAAGAGCCTACTGTATAATACCTTTTCATCTACAAATGGAAAGAGTTACACTTCTTCTTCAATCTGATGTTTTTCATTTCTTTTTATTGCCTATTTATCCTAACCAAAACTGCCACTAGAATTCTAAATACAAATGGCAAGAGCTGACATCCTTGTCTGGTCCTGATCTTAGAGGGGAAAACAAATATTGTTTCACTATTAAATATGATGTTAGTTACAGGTTTTGTAGATGATCTTTATCAAGTTGAAGTTCCCTTCTATTTATTCATTGAATATTCATTGAATAAAAAGGTATTGGATTTGTCAAATACTTTCTCTGTGTCTATTTGTCAAATACTTTCTCTGAGATGACTGTATGGATTTGTCCTTTTTTCCATCAACATGATTTATTATAGTAATTGATTTTCAAAAGATTTTCATTGTATCCTTGGGCATTCACACTGTCACCCCAGGAAGACAGTGGTTTTAGTTTTTAGAAGCTGTCTCTTTCTGTGATCTATTAAGTGTCTGCCTTTGTTGGTCTACCCAGCTGTGAATTTCTCCTAATTACCTGCTGATTGCTCTATCATAGTGTTTAATGCCCTAAGACATAAATTGCTCCACAGTCTCATTTAATTAAATTCAAATCCCATTTTAGGTGGTCTTTGAGGCCAGTCTTTGACACTTGTTCCATGTAACTCTAGGAGGCCTCTATTAGCTGTCCCTTTGTTTGGTTCTCTGTTACAACTTCCAGGTAGCTTATGTGGCTTAGCTGGTTGCTCCTATTGAGCTATCAGTCTCCTCTTAATTTCTTAGAGCCAAAATCTCCAGTGTTGTTGAGAGTGCCCTTAGGCTTGAACTTTCCAACACTCTGTTCCAAATAAAGTCAGTTCTCTTGGGAAGAGCGATGGAGTGTTCTGTTCTTATGGCCTGCTTCTCACCCCATGTTATTAGCAAGGTGGGCCAGGACTAGTATTCTCACCCTGCTCTGCCTAGAGTTAAACTTATACTCTATGAGTAGGACTGCTGGATAGGAAGGGAGTTCCAGACCTCTTAGTTATACTTGGCTAGAATAGAGCTTCTGCGACACAGAGCTGGGGGGAATGAGAAATGCTGGCAACCTACCTCTCTCAGGAATATCTGATAGCCCTAGAATAGAAACTGGGGAAAGGAAGCCTTGTACTCTTGTCTGCATCCACCTCGAGTATTGCTTCTGTCATGGTGAGTTAGAGGCAGGGAAGGTAATAGGTTGTGACCCAAATACAATTCTTTCTCTTTGCTCTTACCAAGATTTAGATTTTCTTGAATAAATGATTCTCTACTTGCTCTATGCTTTCAGGGCAATTTCCAGTGACTTTAAATGGTTGGTTTTTAAAAATTAGTTTTCACCATTTATGGTCATTTTGCTGGGGAGAGGGTCTGTGGAGCTCCTCATGCTACCATCCTGTTAAGTTACAGTCAACTTCTATCCAAGCCTCTCCTTTAACCAAGGTTGAGATTTTTAAGAATTCAAAAATGTGCAGAGAATTGCTAAATTTTCCATAAAGATCTTTCATACTCTATCAATTATCTCTCACATCTATCCTTTTCATCCTGAAGACAACTGCCTTACATAAGTTCTGTATCATTTCTTGCCTAAAGTATTTTACTAACTTCCTAACTAGTTCTCCATCTTAATTTTCTGCCGCATCCAATTTATCCTCTACTGATGTGAATCATCTAGAACTTGCTTAATTATTTACCTTGAATGGCACTCTACTGACATAGAATAAGCTCCAAATTACTTAGCATAGTACATAGGCCTTTAAGCAGCAAGTGTCAACTTCCTAGCTTCATCTATTGCCAATTTTCCAGATCTATCTTATATTCGAAACATAATAGATACTTAGCCTTACCTTGGTGGACAGTATCTTTCAAACTTCTGTGCTTGTAGTCATGCTATTCCCTTCCCTTTTTTGACTTGTGAATTTCTACATATGAGGTAGGACAATTAATTTCACAAACTCATCCTAGAAAAAGTGCTACATACCTCGCTGTTGAATATCACTATGGTCCCCTTCAAGTACTCCCCTTGGGAAGCTATGCACCGACACCAGTGCCTAGTCCACCCTTCAAAGCAATTTTGGAACTCTTTTTCTGGAACGGTCATCAGAGCTGTTGTCATGCTTCAAATCTGAGAATTAACTTTGCAAACTTGCCACTGTGCTTATGTTGACAGCACTGTACAAACAACTTGGTAAGGTGTCATAATCTTAGGACAGCTCTGATGGCCATTCCAGAAAGAGTTCCAAAACTGCTTTGAAGAGTGGACTAGGCACTGGCATTGGTGCATAGCTTCCCAGAGGAAGTACTTCAAAGGTGACCGTAATGCTATTCAACAATGAGATATGCAGCACTTTTTCTAGGATGAGTTTGCAAAATTAATTGTCCAACCTCGTATTCCTTATTCCTCAAAGACCTAATCAAATAATATCCACCTTATTCCAAGCACCTATCAAAGTTAGCTCACCGAGGTGAAAATCAAATATTAAGTGAGGAATCAACAAATGACATTTGTTGAATAAATGAACATGTCTCTTATAAGCCTCTTTAGTATATTTCTGCTTCTTTTCTGTGCTCAAAATGAAAAACCACAAAGGATATTTAGTCACTTTCTGCTTTATAGAAAAACACTCCAGACTTGGTATTAAAAGAATATTAGGAATTATAGCTGTCATTCTATTTAAATAAATAAAACCTAAAAATATATTTATTCAGGGAGAAACCACCTCTCCAAACGAAGGGAGTATGTGGGCAGCCATATTATAATTTTAAGAAAAGGTTATTTAGCCTCTGAGCTGTGTGACATAAAGGAAAAAAGGGGAGGCTTTATCACCAAAAACATATTTATGCAAGAAATGGAGAAGAGTTTTCTGGAGTTATTCTCACTCTGAATGCCTTTAGTACTGAGGAGCTCTGCAACCAGATAGGAAGATAAAGAAATTGAAATGTCAAAAATGTGGCATCGTGAGAAGTGCATTTACTTACCTCAGGAAGATCGGCAATGGTCCTGTTTAATTTACAAACTGAATGTAATCAGATTCATTGTCTTCCCCAATTTAGGAGAAATAAAAGGAAATTATGTTGATCCTTACACTTTCCTTTTTCAGGTAAAGCATCTAAAGGTAATAACAAAACCATCCAAAAAGGGTGTATTATTCAATAACAAAAAACAAACATTTGAATTCTGATTTCAAAGTTAATTCCTTTAACATAATTTAGATGTGTATAGACAGATGCCTTGTTTATAATACATCAATAAAGAATAGCATAAAGTAGGTGATTCAATTTCTGTTAATACTAACTATAGGCTTGTCAGTACATAGTACAAGAACAAGCAATAAACTCAAGTCCTTTTTTCCCATCTCTGAGAATTAACAAAATATAAAAAATACCCATCTAAAGGAAATCTAGCCCAGATTTCCTGGTTCTCAATTTTTAAAAAAATGAGTTAGTACCCCAGACTTGTTTCTCAATGTACAAGAATACCAACTAGATCTCAAAAAATTGTTTATCTGTATAAAATTTGCAAACTATTATGTTTCCAGTGTGCATCTTTGAGCAATGGAAAGATGTATGTTGTTTTGGGGCCTACATTTTTAGAGAAGCCATGTTTCCTAGAGCGAGTGCCCCACGCTGCTGTGTTTCCCAGTACTTCTGTGCTTGTACTGACCTGAGGCAGTCATTTGTGCTAAGAAGAGCAGGTACACAGAGGTAGCATCCAACTGCAGGTGTCCCCACTGGTCATCACCCACTACAGTGGCACAGGTTTTGGTGTTGTACTTGGCATGGAGGCTATCCTTAGTGCTCTGACTATACTTGAAAGATTCTACTTTATCCACCTGAAGAAAACAGAAACAATAAAAAGAAAGCTATGGAGAAAAATAAACTCATGTGCCATACTGCTATAGATTCTAACACATATCATTGCATTCAGTATTCAGGCAATTGTGACTATTTCAAATGCACTGGTAAGTCTTTTCCCTACACTATGCAACTAGGAAAGCTGCTGGCACTGTTTTGTGATTTAAGCAATTCAATTAGAAGATAATACCAGTCAAACCAGCTATTTCTTATTCATTACCTCTCTTTTACTCTTCAGATAGTTTTTATTTGTTTGTTTGGTTGGTTGGTCATGTTTTCTTTTGCCACACTGTAGATACAAACTGAGATGGTGAGGAGCTAAGTGAGACAAGCTTAGTAAGAGATAACTGAGTTGTGAAAAAGACACATCTGTTTCTGAAACAGAGGTAGAAGTTTTAAGGAAAATCCCAATAAGAGGATATATTTTTGAAGGAGTAACAAAAAGAGCTAGGGAGAGAAACGCAGAGAAAACATATGAAAAAAAAAAAAAAAGCTGAAATCGGAAGTCAGAAAGGAAATATTGTACAAGGGACAACTAATAGACTTCATTCCTGACACTGAGCTCTGATATATGATAGTAACTATTATACTTTTAAATATGGTTCATGAAATTAGTGACTTTAAACCTGTTTAGTGAGGTAGAAAATGCAAATATCTAAAATACAAAATAAAAGTAGCAAAGAAGGGGTGACATAATGGCCATGAGACAACCCAGTAGAGAGAGCAGTGGTAAGGGAGTTCAGAAGTCTAGAGTTGGTTTCTTTTTACTTTAGATTTGTTGTAAACCTGTTAATGGTCACTTTATTAATCTGGGCCTTGGTTTTTTCTTTTGATAAAATGTAATACTGGTTTCAAGAAAATCAGTTAGATGAAAAGTGTGTAACTTGTGTAAAAATCTTCCAGGATAAAGAGAAAATATTTTTATTGGTAAAGTACTTTTGAATGGAAAAAAATAACACAAACAAATCTAAAACATAAATCACAGACTGCCAAACATTATATGCAGTATATGCGACAAAGGATTAATATCAATAATGTACAGGAACTTTTCAAATAGGCAAGAAAGAGACAGTCCCAAAGAAAAGTAGTCAAAGGATCTAACAGGCAATTAATGGAAGAGGAAATGAGAATTTTTAATATATACATGAAAGGATGCTCAGTGTCACTCAAGGTCAGGAAAAGGCAAATGAATGCAAGGAGATGTAAGTCCTTGCCTCCTTATCTCCAATCACAAAATCTGAAACTCTTTCAAAGTTTTTTTCCCCTAAGTTTTTCAAAAGAAATCATGTGGTGGCAACACTTGATTCAAGTGGACATGGGGCTATTTGTAGTTTTTATTTATTTTATCAGTGTGAAAATGTATTTGGAAGTGTTTTGATAATAGAGTACTGTTACAGACCTGAGGACATAACATGCTACATGGTATATGCACTGTACTACCTTCTAAAGTCTGAAAAATTCTGAATTCTAAAACTGATCTGGTCCCAAGGGTTTTAGATGAGGGTTTATAGACCTATATCATTTTTTTACTCAATATATATAATTACTGTATAGTAATGACAAAGTATATTTTTAAAAAATCATTTGCAGAGGGGTAAAAAAAGAAAGATTGGAAGAAAACATTCCAGTGGTAACTGGATGGTAAAATTGTGGGTGACATTTCTCCCCCTGATTCTACAAATTTTCTAAAATCAGTGTGTATTATTTGTGACATTGAAAAAATATATAAGCTATAAACATTCCCTAAGGGGTTGTGATACCATTCCAATGTGCTTTTATTAGAGAAGAAACTGTTAGCAACACCATACCTGTCTGATCATGCAGTGCAGCAACCCTCTCATCAGCTTCACTACACTCTGTAGAAATAAATGGAAACAAGACTGTTAGAAACATCCCTAGATGTAGGAACACTTACTCAGCAACTGCAGTTGGTACATGACCTTTGGAGAACAAGTAACCCTATCCTGGGTTCCTATTTACATGGCCTTTACTTTATAGGTACACAGAAGAGCAGATTGCAGCTAAAAGTGGAATCAAAAGCTGCAGTTGGTGGCTCCTTCAAGTTAAAAAAAATCCAACTTCCAACGGGTTTATGTAAAACTAAGCCAGCCATCTTATTACAGGACATTCTCCCTAGAGAAAAACGGACAAGTCAGTTAAAAAATTATAAAGCTATGAGGCTATTCTAAAATATATCCTATGCCCTAGAAAAGCAAACATTATCACTTTTATATTTTTCTAAACTATCAAAGACTCGTCTTCAAGAGTCCACAGCAGTATTTATCTGAACATTTTCCCTAATGAATAGATGGTCTTCAATTCAGAAGAAGTATAAAGGGGAATTGTTAGTACATACAACTCAACCTCTCTTTCATGGAAAAAAAAAAGCCAGAAACTTATGTCATCACTATTTCTCTTACTAGGGCTTAGCAATTTCTATAGTTTTCTAATCAAAGCACTCCAAAATTCTGATTACTAACTATAAACTATACTAGTTGGTATAATACAGTAATAATTAAGTATATTTAATTAGAATGTAGTATAGTTATACTGTAGTATACTATACTAGTTATACTACTTGACCCTATCAACAGTCGTATGGGTAGGCAATATGTTTTGGAAGAACACAGCACCAAACAGCTTCTCCATTTCTCTGAGCTTTCTGTTTCACAGTCCAGAAGAAATACAACCAGGTTACTCCATGGAATGCTGGCTCAGAGGTGACTTCAGGACACCCCTGAAACTAATCTACTTGGGAGCCACATCATTCTGTTGTTCCTTCAAAACATTTAAGGGGCACCACAAGCAATAATAAGGATAAGTACCTATTAGATTGTGCCCCAACTCTTTATGAAGGATTTTATTGAGGGAAAAATAGTTAAGTGTTTCCTTGGGAGAGGACCTTTTCAAAAATAATTTGTCTATAAATGGTTTCCTCCCTGTACAGATGAAGACAAGCAGAGAGAGTGGGCGTAAGGGGCACAGTATATGATTCTGTCACCTATTAAAGCATGAAGCATTATTATAAAGTAATGAACTGACAACAGTCCCTATATCCATTACTCTGACCCTAATGAAACACACCATCCTTTAATATACCCTGTTACAGAAAGCATTTGACACACCTCCTCACTCTGTAGGGAGATTTTATTCAATTCTGAATCGTCTTCTACAGGTCACCACATACTCACAGGTTTTATCACATCCTTTCAACTCTCTTTACCCTCCAGTCCTGCTACTCCCACCTACATTTTCTTTCATTTAAACAGAAAACCTGGGGAACCATGGACCCAGTGGAGGATTCCTGATTGCCATCCACTGTTGTCCTCCTGGAATGGCCATTGTTAGCCATTTCTGTCCGCAAGTTCCAACTTCCAAGTCAGGATAAAATTAATAGGAAGCATGGGGAGGTAAAAATAAGGGGAGGTATCTGTACTTTATATTACCCAAACTGGCCATGTTCTGATTCAGGTGCACTAGGTGGCATTATTTATACATGTTTATTCATATACCAGGGCTTCTAACCACACCAAGTGACATACTCCTCTCCCTTACCCTTTTTGAGAATACAGATTTATGCATTTGTGAATAGACTATATAAGGATATCTAACTACACACGGCCACATCTCCGTAAGTATCAATATATCTTTCTTTCCAGGTATATGTATAATCAGATAATTATTGAGCACCTAAAATACACAAAGCACTCTACCAGGCTTTGTGAAACATAAAGACCAGGGAGACAGGACAAATATGTAAGAAAAACTAAACTACAAACAACCTACCTAATAATTCCTTGTTTTCCTTTAAAACCCAACTTCTCTGTGAATCTTTCTTTGCTTTTCTCAAGGGAATTGGACACTCCCACGCCTGTGTGTTCCCACAAAACTTGACACTTATCTCCTATATATAAGTATACAGTACCTATGGTATCCGTCCTAATGTTGTGTAACTATTTGTTTACATAGCTGTCTCTATGAAACTATGAACTCCTTAAGAAAAAGGGGCAGAAACCAGGTTCACAAATGTACCTGTTAAATCAATGGACTAAGCAGGTTGTGTTTTAAATAGAGATATATTCCATGTCTGCAAGTAACTCTCAAATGGCTTATCAAAAAAAATAATGCGTGTGCACGCACATGCTTAAAGAGAGAGAACATGCAAATATGAGAAATGTTAACAACTAGTGAATGCAGAGTATATGCAAATATGTTCATTTTACTATTCCCATGACTTTTCTGTAAATGTAAGATTTTCAAACAAAAATTCAGAGTTAAATACAAACATTTTGTCCCACTTTATTTTTTATATCTATGATAGGGCCTGGTGCATGATGATGACATGAATTTTGCTAAATGACAAACTGAATGTGCTGAAAGGCACAGACCATAAGTGATATATTAATAAAGGTTCCCAGAAAGCAGTCCTGAGAAAGAAGCAATCACGGAGTGCTCTATGGGGACAGAAAAAGTGGAATTGGTGCCAGGCTTTGAAAGGAGGTTCAGATCAGAAGAGAACACTGCATCACAGGGGGGAAAATTAGCTCATACAAATATTTGGAGGTGGGAATGTCCATGGCTTCCATGGAAGAAAGATTTAAAAAGACTGCATCTGAAGTCGTAAGACCCACATTGCATTCATGGCACCACCACATTCCAGCTTCATCTTCCTACTTCAATCCCTTTATTTGTAAACTGGGGAAACAATACCTACTCTACAGGGTGTTGTGAGACTAAAATACTAGTAATAATGGGGAATTCGGTAGTACAATGAAAAGTATTTAGACAAAGACCAGGTATTTTTAGTCAGGAATTGTGAGAGGAGTACTAGAGACACCTATCTGGTGGGAGATGCAACAAAATGGCGGCGTGAGAGGGACCTCCGGAAAACTCCTCTGGAGATGACAACTAATAAAACATCTAGACCTCCACCAAGGACCCTCCACACAATGCACAATCACAGCTAAGAAACCCACTCGTGGCATTAAGGTACCTACAGGTGGGCAGAGCATTAAACAAAGGAGAAATAAAAGAGGGAGAATGGGGACAGGGGCACACAAGGGTCCCCGCTTGGAACTCTCCCACTGGGGGAGGGAGGAGGAAGAAGGCGGTGGGAGGGCGCTCTGGATCTCACTCCCACTGTGGGACAGAGGAAAGGGGGCCCACAGGCGGGGCGTGAGATATACCACACCCACCTCACTTCGGCCCCAGCAGGTGCAGACCGGTCCATAAAACGCTGCAGCCGGACTTCACTCCGGTTCCCAGAGGAGGAGCAGCTGGGCAGTGAGCAGTGCGAACGCTCCAGCCGGGAAGGAGGAGAGAGGGGGCTGCAGGCGAGCGTTTCTCAGCCCACAACCAGGATGACCTGAGAGACCAGCATACAGGACTGACCCCAAAGCTCAGGGCAGAATCCGCGCGTGGGGCAAACCAAGAACAGAAAGGTGCAATCACACCCAAACTCCCTGCATGACCCTCAGGAACCTCAGGAAGAAAACAAAGCCACAAATGTCCCTCCTCCACAGACCTCTGCCCACCCAGTATCAGTAGTGAACACCAAAGAAATTACAGCTGGGACGGTCCAGAGAGGCTACAAAAAATGAGAAACCAGAGAATTAAAGAGATGGGGACAGGTAACCCACCAGAAACAGAGCTCAAGGCAACGATTATAAAAATGCTTAAGAAACTGAATGATAATTTCAACAGAGAGATAGAAATCATCAAAGAAGACTTACAAACCATCATAAAGGACCAGAGAGAGATAATGACTACATTAACTGAAATGAAAAACAGTGTAAAAGTTACCAAACTAGATAAAATAGAAGTGCAAAGCAGTGATTTGCAGGAAAAGCTAGGGAAAAACCACCCATTTAGAACAGGTAGATGTGAGAATCCAGAAAAATGTGTATGGTTTGAGATGCTGCTGGGACAATGTTAAGTGGAAGAATATCAGAACCATAGGTGTTCCTGAAGGGACAGAGGAAAAGCAAGGGATCAAGAAATTATTTGAAGAAATAATGACTGAAAATTTTCCTAACCTGGTGAAGGAAATAGACATACAAGTCCAGGATGCACAGAGAATCCCAAACAAGATGATCCCAAGCAAGAACACACTGAAACACATCATCATAATTAAAATGGCAAAAGTTAAAGAAAAAGAGAAAATTCTACAAACAGCAAGATAAATGTAAGTAGTAACTTATAAAGGGACACCCATTCGACTCTCAGCAGGTTTCTCACCAGAAACTTTATAGGTGAGAAGGGATTAGCAGAAAATATGGAAAACACTATGAGATATGCTCTAAGTGATATCACCACATGTGACCCACAATGCTGAAAATATTTACTATCTAGCCCTTTACAGACCTGGTTTTCTCATCCCTCATCTAAATTAACTGAGTCGGGTTTCAGAAAAAAAAAATTAACGAGACCTAATAACAAAATCTGTTTTAATTCATAATGAAAGTTCATAGAAATTTTAGAACTCGCATAGAAATGTTTGTTTTTTGAAGATGTTTTCTATTGCCATAATGTGTTTGAGACAGTCCAAAGTTATTATTAAGATGGTATGAAAAATATTTTGGGCCTATGTGAAAAATTATTTAATGGAACATTAAAATTTTAGAATGAATAATTCAATATTTCTCTATTTTCCCCCTTCCTTTGTTAAATTCTTTGTATTTGGGGCACATAAAGAAAACTGTCAACTTTGCAGAATGATTGGTCAAGGAGACATCAGATTTTCTCTAATATTAATGGTACTGAAAAAAATTGGTCAAATTGTACTGAGTGTGGAATCTTGGGTATTATTCCACTGATATTAATTTCTAGCAAAAGAAAACAAAAATGCTGAGATCAAAACAGCAAAGCATTAGAGTAGGATGTAGGATCGGAGTGGTGCTTGGGAGGACACAGATCCTTTTTTTAAGACTCCTCTAAATTTTCCAAAGTCATACAATGGTTATGTATTATTTCTATAAGTCATAAAAATACTGATCTATCCTTTCTGGGCTAGAGCAAAAACTCCACCATTTTTTCAGGCTGACCTGAGCACCTGTCAATAATGGCTCAAAAGGATAACAAATGCTTGCTATTACTGAGAACAACACAGTGCAACACCCCCACTGCCAAGGACTGCAACCCACAACATGTTGGTGCCCTTAAAAATAACCAAATCTCAATATTCTGATTTATACATGAAGACTGGAGCTCAGATTGCCTAAGTCTGAGGGACACCACTTGAGAAAATGGCTACTATAGAGAGAATTTTGTCTACTAATGGAGAATTCACATACACCTTACAAGTGACAGCAGAATACCTCAACAGTAAGCCCACAATATTGTTTCCTTGGTCATTCAAAAGGATGCCACACCCTGTGTTTAAACAGGTCTATAAAGAATGCTTCTTTATTGAGGGGAAGAGCCTTAAAAGTTGTCTTAAAGGCATGCTGACTCTGACCTTATTTTGCCTGTGGGGAAAACAGCAGTGGCTCTAAAACAGTGGCCATAGGTATAAAAATCAACAAATAAAACAGTCTTTACCGTGTCTAGTTGGGAAGGTCTGCTAATGTGTGTCAGTTACCCTCATACGAATACCACCTATCATTTTTAAAAATGAAGTAAAATGGTACAGACACCTGCCCCCTCCACAACATTCTTCTTAATGGGAATAAATACGCTGGAGACTGAAAAATATATTTACTTAGAAAGAGGACTATACATTTTAGGAAAGATCCTAGGACAGGAGTTTTCACTGTTAACAGAACAGACTGTACACTCTTCTCATGAATCAGCACGTTTCAAGTTTCCACTGCAAAAAAAATTTAAGTACGATACAGGAAAGATTTTTGGAATGTAATTTCAGGAAGGTGAAGAAAGAGGGAGAAAAGCCAAATACAGTTTTAGCTCCTGTGGGTTGGGCTACATGTTTCCTGCAATCATCCCTGCACCCCTACCCCCACCTTCACCACACACACAGCTCCAGATCTGTCTGTATTTTTATTTTGAGTACCTGCTCAAGTTCATAGGCCTTTGCCTTATCTTCATCCAGGTCTGCATTCTTCCGATAGGCCAAGCCCAAACCCCACACAGCCAAGATGCTGTACACATTATCCCGGACCCAGGCATCTTTCTGATCATAGCTGGCTGGAAGCAAGCCAGTCACTGGATTCTGCAAGACCAAGCAAAAGAGGACAGGCAGGGAAGCACAGGGTGTTAACATTAGGAAACAAGCTATTAGATGGGTTACTTAGGAATTTTGGTCTTTCTTCTGCTTTCCCACTCTTGAGTTTTATAACCTCCTCTTCCAACAAAGTGCAAGCAAATGCTATCTTGAATAAGGGGAAAGAGCTGGCTGAAGCCTTACAAGTCTGAAATGTGGGTATTATCAAATGAAAGGCAGTATTTCAACTTCCCAATTAGAATAAGCTATTAATGAAAAACCAGCATTAAATAAGTAGAACCAATATAATTAACAGCATACATCAAGGTACCTCAAATCTTCACAACAGTCTAAAGATGATTAACAGGTCCTATATGTCTTTTCTTTGGCAGGATGGGAAGGAGATGACGCCCAAATCTGGGGCGGGTTGTCAATAAACAAGCCTCAACACATCTTTCAACTCTGCCCCGCTGGAACCCACATGTTGTTTGGGGGAAAGTGGGGCTCAGAAGCCATGACTTGGGGCAGATGGCTAAGGGGGCCTGATTCTGGTTCGGTTCCTGGCCCAGAACCTCTCTTTTCTTCAGGGTCCTTTCTGGCCACCCCGGCTAGGTGGCAGAGGTAACTGTTTTACACACTTACTTACAGGAGCGCGTGCGCGCGCGCGCACACACACACACACACACACACACACTCTGTCCAGGCTGTCACACTGCACATCCTCGGTAATTACAGGCGACACTTCACTTACCTGGTGGCACAGGATGGTCTGATGCACCAGCCTAGCGTAGCCGTCCAGACGGACCCCCGAGTTACTCCTGCTTCTCATGGCGCCACGTTTCCAATCCCGTCGGAGGATTGGCTCGAGTGCCGCAGGGCGCTCGGCGCTCCAGGAAGGAGGTTCCCTCGCAGCTGTTCACTTGCGGGGGGAAGCCCGAATGCCAGGCCCCGGCCGGCTGCCGCAGCCTCTGGAGCACCCCCACAGGCCCGCGCACGCCCACCTCCCGTGGTCTGGTGTCCCCGCGCCACTCTCCCCAGCCCCCACGTCCGTCTGGCCTCCGCGTGTTGCTACTGCAACCTCCGCTCAAGTTCCGGAGAACGCATTGGCCCAGAGACCCCCCCCCCCGCCGCTGCCTTCCCCGCGGCCCAGTCTTCGGCCTCAATGCCGCCTCCACCTTGCGCCAGCCGCCCGCGGGAGGCGGGGCAGGCGCCGCGGGTCCTGGCAGCTGCGCGCTGCGCCCCGAGGGCCTGCCCCACCGCCCACAGGCGAGCAAGTGACACCTTAGGCAATGTGCTTTCGGAGGTTTATTTTTGAATCATCTCAAGTGAGGATTTCAGTTCACATTTGCTGTGCACACAGGGTGTTGAGAAGTCTCTCTCTCTCTCTCTCTCTCTCTCTCTCTCTCTCTCCGTCTCTCCCTCTCTCTCTCTTTGTTTTTTGTTTTTTAGAAATCTGTTTCTTTTGGCTTCTTCTGCCGGACTAGTTTTAGAAACCCGTGGTGACTTCTAAGCTAAAAGGAAAGACACGTTTGCGTTCAAGGCTTAAAGAATTGGACTTTCGGGTCTTTACTGTATTTTATACTTTCGAGTACAATTTCAGATTAAACTCACTCCGATCCAAACTAAACAGGAAAGAACTTCCTAAAGTACTTAGGCCCCTCTGAAACTGGCGAATCGGCGGATTTGGGAACGCCGGGGCAGTGGCGCGCTTTCAGGAAGCGATTGTCCGGGCGGGGACCTGAATAGCCGCAGCAGTGCCTCAGGGCGGCCCTGGTGGAGGAGGAACTGAAGGAGGTTGTGTAACTGCTTTGGAAGGCTCCCTCGTGCGCACGTAGGTCAGAAGGCTGGGGCAAAGACTCAGTTGCAAAAACAGGTGGAAAAGGAGGCTAGAAAAGAAGCCTGCAGGTAACGGATCACTGGCCAGCCGCAGGCTAATAAGGTCCGCACCCCGCCGGTGTCCTACGCCCCCAACCCCCACCTCTTGATCCGTTTATCCAAACCCTGCGGGTCTTTTAAAAGCTCGGTTTAAATACCACCTGTTTTCAGAGGCTCGGGGTTAAGACAATTACACTGGTTGACCTTTCAAGTCCCAACTTGGAGAATCTATAATTCTAATCTGAACCTTCCCTAGCCACCTCAGCCAGGCCACAATGATTTTGCGTTTATCTTTGTATTTTTCTAAATTTAGTATCTTCTTCTAAGCTTACTCCGATCCCATTCCACCATCACCCCCCTCCCAAATTAACATAAAGGTCGCCAATATTTGGTGATCCTCATGATGAAGGAGCGAATGCTCAGTGATACACTTAGAATACTCCAAAAACAGTTTCCATCGCAGTCACTAGCTACGCAAACGCTGTGAATGGCAAATAACAAGTCCCTTCAAGGTCCAGGAGCACGGGGCGGGGGGGGGGGGGGAGAAAAAAAAAACTTTCCAGGAAAAGCTACTTCATTTTGGAGCAAAGAACGTATCACCCACCCTATTCTGCCCATAACTCCCTGACACCTTCCCCTCAGCCTGTATCCTCAAAAGCCCTTTCTCTATCATCCCCTCCAAGCTACTACCCCCTTTTTTTTCACCTCCCCATCATTTAAAAATGTCTTTCAAGGAGTTCCCTGGTGGTGTAGTGGCTAGATTTTGGCGACCTCAATGCCGCGGCCTGGGTTTGATTCCCAGTTAGGGAATTACCCCCTATAATAATAATAATAATAATAATAATAATAATGTCGTCTTTGAAATATTAAAGAAATATGTGGTCACTAAAGAAAACTTGGAAAGCATAGAAAAGCAAATTACTAATACATACTTCCCACACACAACCACCTGTAATTATTTTAGTTTTTTCAAGTCTTTTTATTCCTTCTGCATAGACCCCCCCAAAAGTTATACAGAAATATGAATATATTAGGAATGCCAAAGGTAGGGTATCACTAACAATAGTAACTGCTGGCTACCAAGAGGTTTTGCTGAATGGCGTTACCTTGATGGTTTCTGTCTCAGTCCAGGCTGGGCCTTCTCCTATAGTCCCAGAACTTGATCTCCTCAGGGTCCCAAAACTAGTTAAATTCAGAAGGCTGATTACCACCTAAGAGATATATATGAAAATCAGGATGTTGGTTGATAATGAGAAATAGAATCGTGACTGTTTATATTAGCCTGACCACCACATCCCCTCTCTTTAATAATATATAAGCCTTGCTCCTTTCCAAATGATATTTTATTTTATATAATAACCCTATTAAGTAAATACTATCATTAACCCCATTTTAGAGATAGAGAAACTAAGGCACATGAAGATTAAGTAACTAACAAGTCTGTTTTGTTCATGTTGGCTTCACTGACTCTCCCTTTCCTATACTTCCGTGGCTCACTGACATATTCTTTGTTTGGCTATGTCAAAATTAATAACTAAATTATATTCAAGTCTTGCCAGTCTGGAAGCCATTATGTTTCTTAAAGGTGATTTTTCCATTTGATTCATGGTACATTAATTTTATGGTTTAACTCTCGAATAAACTTTTATTTCCAAGTTCCTGGGAATGTTTTATTATTGTTCCCTTCCTTATATTACTTAGCAGTTTTAATTACTAATTTTCAAAAACCAAAAAAATTTAAAACTTCACATTTTATAGATTTTTTTCACGGTTTTACATTTTACAAGGTTGGACAATTAATTTCATGAACTCATTCTAGGAAAAATACTATATACCTTATTGCTGAATATCACTATGGTCACCTTGGAAGGACTCCCCTTGGGAAGCTATGCACCCATGCCAGTGCCTAGTCCACCCTTCAAAGCAGTTTTGGAACTCTTTTTCTGGAATGGCCATCAGAGCTGTCATCGTACCCAAAATCTGACAGTAAAGTTCGTGAACTTGCTACCATGTGCTTACATTGGCAGCCCTGTACACACAACTTGGTAAAATCTCATAACCTTAGCAAGGTTATGATAGCTCTGATGAGCATTTAGTTTCTATCCAAGTTAGAACTCTTGAAAACAATACTTCAGTGAACATATGAGTGCATACATGTTTTGTGAATGCATTCAAGTGTTTTGGAAATAGGCATTTAAAATTTTGATATAACTATTTAAGTGATAAAGCCATTTAAATGACCTTCACCAACCAGTAGTACATGAAAATCGTCATTTCCCCCACCCTTACCAGTACTTGATATTATTAAACTTTAATTTTGAGCAATGTGATGGGTGCAAAATGATATCTTATTTTGTTTCACTTACCTGAATACTAATATCACTGGGCATCTTTTTATGTTTGTTTATGTTTTATTACATTATACTGTATGAATTTATTTTGGGGTTAATAACTGTATACTTAGTTTTTTTCTCTTTCTCTATTGGTTTTTTTCCTATTGATTTATAGGAATTTTTAAAATTATATATACCGGGTTTTAAGTTTTTAAAAAAAAGAAGACAGAGATATTGTAAATGTTTTTCCTGAAGTGGTTTGTCTATTAACATTATTTATGGTGTCTTTTTTATGTAACTTTTATTTTTAATGAGGTCAGATTTAGGAGTCTTTCCCTTTTTATCTTATTGTAGAAGGCCTTTACAGTAGGTTGAATGGTGTTTCTCCCAAAAGATATGTCTACGTGTAACTTGTGAATGTGGTATTATTTGGAAAAAGGACCTTTGCAGATGTAAGTGAAGTATCTGGAGATCAAATCATGTCGAATGGTCCTCTGGGGCCCTAAATCTAATGACAAGCGTCCTTGTAAGAAAAGGAGAAGACACCAGGGAGAAGGTGATGTGAACACAGAGGCAGAAATGGAAGTGATGCATTTACAAGCCAAGGAACACCAAGGATTGCCAGTGGCCACAAGAAGCTCAGAGAGAAACATGGAACAGATTTTCCCTCAGAGCTCTTGGAAGGAACCAACCCTGCTGATACCTTCATGTTGGATTTCTGGCTTCCAGACGTGAGAGAATAAATTCTTGTGCTTTTAAACCACCTGGTTGGTGGGCATTTGCTATGGCAGCCCTAAGAAACTAATAAAGCCTTCCTGCCCCAAGACCATCAACACATTATCATTTTTTTAATACTTCTATTGCTTTGCTTTTTATCAATAAAACCCCTTTAATTTCTCTATTGTTTATTTTATAAATGGATCTATGTAGAAATGTCATTTAGGATTTTCCTAAATGGTTAGCCAATTAGACGAACACCACTTAACAAGTTACTCTTTTCTCGTTGATTTCATTTGTACCCATGGGTCTGTTTATCCATCATTAGTGTGTTCCATTAATCTATTTTTCTATTCCTTCGTCATTATTGCACTTCCTTGGCAATTTTTAAGCTTTAATCTTCCATATGAACTTTAGAATTACCTGATCAGGTCCTAAGAAATGCCAGAACATGGACCATTCAGCATTATTCCTATGCTCATTAATATTTATTGGGGACAATCCTAGGATGATTAAGACAAGCCAAGAAGGTAGTGAGAGGTTTTGGGAAAAATACCCGGTGTTGTCTTCCCCACTTTACATAATGTATCATTCAATTGAATAAACCTAATGTGTTGTTGATAAACATTTTTATTGTCTCTATCTTCCATTGAGGCAGACTTAAAAAATAAGATGCTTGGGAAACCTGCCCTAAAAAGCCTGGAGCCCCCCTTTTTTGGCCACCTACTCACCTCCACTCATTTTTTAAAGTGTCCATCCTCCTTGCCTCAAACTCGTGGGCACAGTAGTTTTGAAGATGTGAAATAAACAGTGAGCTTGGGTTCTGGTCTAGACCCACTTCTTGGCTGTGTAATTTTGGGTAAATTACTTAATCGCTATGAGCCTGTTTTTTATCTCCATAACTAACAGGATTAAATAAGAAAGTATATGTGATGCACTGTATAAATCGAAGATACTAAGCTGCTTTCTGCACATCTTTGTGAGTCTGCAATTTTTTTCCTGCCAAACTTACTCTTTCTCCAGTGTTCCCTTTGTGAATGGTACCACTCCTTACCCATTTGCCCAAACCAATGCCCAAGTCATCCTTGACTCCTTCCTCTTTCTAATACCTCCTTCCTGCATTTCAAAATTGTCACCTACCATATTTTGCCGTGTGTAATGGGCACATTTTTGCCCAAATTTGTGAGGGGAAAATAAGGATGTGCATTATACATGGGTAGTACTAATTCCACATATATATAAATGTTTTTAATTCTTTTATTTATGCTTATGAGTTAAAAGTGTGACTCTAGAAACCAAAAATGATATTCCTATGCAAAATAATATACCAGAATATGATAATCATTTTTATACAAAAATATTTTACCCATAAAATTTCTTATACTTTGTTCTTGTGTTCTGTAATTATTTGTTACATAAATCTTCGTACCATAATATGTTAAAAAATAAATGCTAAAATTCCTTATAACACGAAAAAACAAGTACCTAAATATAAACAAAGAAAAATTGAATTTAAAAAATTAAAATGGAAGATTATTTTGCCTGAAAGGTTGGGCCAAAAACATGGGTATGCATTATACACAGCAAAATACAATATATCCCTAGGTTTAGCTATCTTGTATTATTTGCAGTTGGCTGAAACTACTGTGCATTCTCTTACAATTACGCTACTCTACCTGGAAGATTTCCCCTCCTCTATTTTTAAAAATTTGATAAATCTCGTGGTCAATTTTCAGCCCTCATCTTACTTGACCTATCACCAGCATTTGAAACACTTGATCAATCCTTGTTTGATTTTTCTTCACCAAGCTTAGAATACCAAACACGACTGCTTTTCCTCCTATCACCTTCGCAGTGGAAGCCTAAGTTGTGAATTTCTTTGACTGAGGGGATCCCTTATGGCAGCATTCCAGGGACTGCCTTTTGTTTTCGGGGTCATAAAGATGGACCCAAGTTTCATCACCTGTAATGATCTTCCTTAATAAGTCCTCACCTTCTTTTTAAAATTTTTCAAAAAAATTGGAGGAATTTTTCTGCTGTTAGGAGTTCAATAACAGTACGCTGTTTGAACTGAACGTCTGAACACTCATCCATGTCAATGTGCAGAGTGGAACATGTAAGCATCTGTGTGTGCAAGGTCACGAATGATGGAGGGGAGGTACCATGTGGGTACACGAAACTGATTATATCCAGATATGTCTAATGTAACAAAAAATATTACAGTGGGGGCAAAATTTATCAGCCCACCCTCATAGTCATTGTCATTTTGTTATTCATCCTTTTTATGTTATCCCAGAGGCTTCTTAAATTATCCTTATTCTTTTTAGATTCTTTGCTCTTTTTGCTGTTCTGATTGGGTGTTTTCTGCTACCTTGTCTCCCAAATCGCTGATTCAATCCTCTGTTCATCTAATCTACTATTCATTTCAGTTATTGTATTCTTCACTTCTGATTCCTTCTTTTTTATGTTTTCTATCTTCATTTTTATGTTTCCTACCTCTTTGTTGAAGTTCTCCCAGAGATCACTGAGCATCCTATAACCAGTGTTTTGAACTCTGCGTCTGGTAGATTGCTTGGCTCCATTTTCTTCAGTTCTTTTTCTGCAGCTTTGTTCTATTCTTTCATTTGAGATGTGTTTTTATTTTTGTTTGCTCTTTTGTTCTTTCCCCATTTAGGCTGCCTCCCTGTTTTTGTTTCTATGTGTTAGGTAGGACTGCTATGCCTCCTGGTCTTAGTAGGTATTCTGTGGGACCCAGGGGCACAGTCTCCCTGGTCACCTGAGCCAGATGTTCCAAGTGTGTCCCTTGTGTGGGTTCTGTGTGCCCTCCTGTTGAACCTAGCTTGCTATTTGCATGTCAGTGGGAGAAATTGACTTTCAGGCTGATTGGTTGTGAGGACCAATCATGACTATACTGGAGAACTCTTGTTCAGGGGCGAATTCTACAGAGTAGGATTCTCTTTTCTGGGGCTCTGATGCCTGCCGAGTCTGCCCTTTGGGTGTGTCATTGGTGGAGGTGCTTTTGTGGTGCTCTGGTGTGGTCTGAAGATGGCCACCAAGAGTGTTGGTTCTGGGGCCTCTGAGGAGGGGCTCTGTTGCAGGCCAAGGTCAGCCATTGCCCATGCCTAGTCCAGAGCCACCTGGCAAGAGGTACAAAATGATCTGCAGATGGTTGCCATCTATGGTGGCTTGGAGACACTGAGAGAGGCTAAGCTGCAAATTGAGACTGGCAGCCACTAGTGCCAGGATTGGAGCTGCTTAGCAAGAGGTATGGGGCATGCTGAGGTCAGATGCTGATTGTTTGGGGTTTGTGAACTTTTGAGAGATTTTAGGAAACTCAGCAGCATGAGACAAGACAGGCTATTTGTATGGAAAAGTCACTGGAAGCAGATTGGGCGTGCCCAAAGTTGGGTGGGGCGGGGTCTGAGAAAATCACCAGGGCAGGGCAAGTAGTGTTAGCCAGGTTGACTGAGGCTCAGATATGGACACCACTTGTGTCTGCACTCTGGGAGGTGGGAGGAATCCACAAAGAAATAATGGCTTCCGTCAGCTCCTCTGTCTGGGAGAAAGCCGCCCCTCCAGCCCTCGCCCTGAAGCCAGAAAACTCAGTTCTTCCCCGTATGTCCCTGGCACCTTTCAAGCTGCTGCCCCAGCACTGGAGCTCAGAGCGAGTGAATCCGTCAGCGAGTAAGTCTGTGTGTGGGCCCTTTAAGAGGAACTCCTGGGAGTGCAGCCACTTTCTGTCTCACCTGACACAATCTCTGATGGTTTTTACAGCCAGAAGTTATGGGGACTTCTCTCCTCAGCGCTGAAACCTTAAGCTGGGAGCCTGGTGTGTGGCTGGGGCCCCTTGCTCCTCTGTGGGTGGGATCCCCACAGATGAGATATTGCTCCCTTTTATAATGCAGGTGTGGGACCTGCTCGTTTTGTGTCTCCACCCTTCCTACTAGTCTCATGACTTCTTCTGTATGTCCTTAGTTATAGGACTTCTGTTCAGCTAGACATCAGGTGATTCTCAGTGATGGCTGTTCTGTAGTTTAGTTGTAATTTTGATATGGTTGTGGGAGGAGGCAGGCACAGTGTTTTCCTACTCCAACATCTTCACCAGAAGCTCTGGCTTCTCTTTCCATTTTTAACTGAATTAACTTTTTGTTATTGAGTTGGAGTTCTGTATATATTTAGACTATTGATCTGATATATATGGTTTGCAAATATTTTCTCCCATTCTATAGGTTACCTTTTTTTTTTATACTGTGCAGAAGCATTTTAGTTTGATGTAGTCCCAAGAATTTATTTTTGCCTTTGTTCCTTGTACTTTTGGTGTCATATCTGCCTTTTATTTCTTTGTCTTGCATAATTGCATTGGTTAAAACCTTCAGTATAATATTGAATAGAAGTGATTGACATTACATTTAATGCTAGCTGTAGGTTTTCCATAGATGCCTTTTATCAAACTGAAAGAGTTTTTATCTATTCCTAGTTTGTTGAGTGTTTTTGTCAAGAATGGATTTTGGGTTTTGTAAAATGCTTTTTTGATGTATATTGAGATGATAAAATGGCTTTTCTTTTTTGGATTATTGTTAATATGGTGAATTAAATTAATTAATTTTTTAATGTTAGGCAATCTTTCATTCCAGGTATAAACCTACTTGGATAATATATTATCCTACTTATATAATGTCATATTTGATTTGCTAATATTTTGGCCTCATCAAATCAGTTGAGAAGTATGTTAACCTTTTCAATTTTTGAGAGAATTTTATGTAAAATTAACATTATATTTTTCTGAAGTTCTTGATAAAAATTCATCAGTAAAACCATCCAGGACTGTAGTTTTCTTTGTTAGAAAGGACTCTAACTACAAATTTAATTTCTTTAATAGACATAGGGCCATTCATGCTACCTCTTTCTTCTTTCCTGAGCCTGGGTAGTTTGTGACTTTAAAGCAATCAGTTCATTTCATTTAATTTGTTGAATTTATTGAGATAAAGCTGCTAACATTTTTCCCTTTTAGTAGCTACAGAATTTATAGGGATATCATCTTTTCTTCCTTGCACTGATAATTTGTGCCTTCTCTTTTCTTGAATAGTCTGGATAATGGCTTATCAATTTTATTGCTCTTCTGAAAGAGCTAGATTTTAGCTTCCTTTATTTTCTGTACTGTCTTTTCTGCTTTGTGTTATGCTAATTTCTGTTCTGGTTTTTACCATTTCCTTTCTTCTCTTTACTTTGTGTGTAATTTTTTTCATTTTCTCATGTGTCATTTGATTGTTGAAGTCATTGATTTGAGAACCTTTATTTTCACAGAGGTGCTTATGCTATAAAATTTTCCCAAAGTACCTTTTTATTGCATCTCACAACTTTTGATATGTTGTGTGTTTTTTTAAAATTAGTTTAAAATGCTTTCTTCTTTGAGTCATGAGTTAATTAAAAATGTGCTATTTAGTTCTCAAATATTTGGGAATTTTTCTAAATATCTTTCTGGTATTAAATTTGAATTTAATTTTATTGTGGTCACAAAACACACTCTTTTACTAGAATCCTTTGAAATTTGTTGAGATTTGTTTTATGTCACAGAATTTGGTCTATCTTAGTAAATATTCCAAGTGTACTTGAAAAGAATGCATATTTTTCTGTTTTAGGGTGGAGTTTTCTATATGTCTATTACATCAAATTGGTTAATAGTGTTGCTCAAATCTTCTATATTGTCATTGATTTTGTCTACTTATTTCATCAATTATATAGAGAGGATTATTGAAATATTTGCCTATAATTGTTGATATGTCTATTTCTCCTTGAGGTTCTATTAGTTTTTGTTTCATGTATTTTGAAGCTCTTTTCTTAGGTGCATAAAAATTTAAAATATCTTTTTCTTATTGACTTCACTGTCATTATGAAATGACATATCAATGGTAATATTGTTTGCTCTGAAATCTACTTTATCTGATATTAATATAACAACTCCATCTTTATTTTGATTAGGGTTAGCATGGCATATTATTCTCCATCTCAACACATTTAACCTATTTGTGTCTTTATATTTAAAATACATTTCTTATAGTCAACATTAAGGTTGGACAATTAATTTCACGAACTCATCCTAGAAAAAGTACTATATACCTCATTACTGAATATCACTGTGTTCTTCAAGGTGATGGGAAGCTATGCACTGATGCCAATGCCTAGTCTATTCTTCAAAGCAATTTGGGAACACTTTCTGTGGAATGGCCATCAGAGCTGTCATCATACCCAAAATCTGACAGTTAAGTTTGCAAACTTGCCACAGTGTGCTTACATTGGTGGCACTGTACAAATAACTTGCCAAGATCATGACACCTTACTGAGTTGTTTGTACAGTGCCGCCAACATAGGCACATGGTACCAAGTTTGTGACCTTTATTGTCTTTGGGTACAATGACAGCTCTGATGGCCATTCCAGAAAAAGAGTTCCCAAATTACTTTGAAGGGTGCACTAGGCCTTGGCATTGGTGCATAACTTCCCAAGGGGAGTACTTTGAAGATGACAATAGTGATAGTCAGCAAGGAGGTACGTAGCACTTTTTCTAGATGAGTTCATGAAATCAATTGTCTGATCTAGTATAGTTATTTATCTAGTCTGATAGTTTCGCCTCTTAATTGAAATGCTTATACCATTTATATTTAATGTGATTGTTGATTTGTTTAGGTTTCAGTTTACCATGTTGGTTTTGTTTTCTGTTTGCCTCCTGTGTTCTTTGTTCCCTTTCCCCTCTTTTGGGCCTTCATTTTCAAAAGATACTTTCACTGAGTATAGTATTCTAGGGTGGAATGACTTTTAATACTTTAAAAATGTTGTTTCACTGTGTTATCACCATTTTTTTCTGATGAGAAATATGCTATCTTCTTTACCTTAGTTCCTCTGTATGTAACGTATGTTCCCTACCTCTCCCCTGATTTCTTTTAGGATTTTCTCCTTTCATCAGTTTTGTGAAATTTGATTATAATGAGCCTTTTTTTGTGGCTTTCTTCATGCTTTTTATGATAATAATCACAGATAAATTTTACTGAGTACTTTCTATATCCCAGACATCGTCCCAAGCACTTTACATGTATTTCTTACCAACTTTTCCGCAACTGTATGAAATAGACATTAGTATTACTATTATTATCACCATAATTCCCAGTTTTCAGAAGGAAAACTGAAACAAAGAGAGGCACAACCTTTTTATTAGAATTTCAACTCCCTGTCTTCTTGCTCCCAAAGCCAGGCCTCCATCTATACTGATTCCAGTGTATCTTTTTCATTCACAAAATAATCTCTAGTAACATAAAATATTTTCTCTTGTAGTAGAAAGTTTTTGAGATAAGCAGAACAAAAATTTATTGACTATTTTGCTATCTTATATCATTTTTCCTTTCTAAAAGCTAATTCACAGTCTGTATGTCAGGATTTTAGCTAACATAAACAACTGAATGACAGCATGCATACACGATGATGATGCTCCTGCATGTTGTTGGCCATATTTGTGTGATACCCAACAGTGGTATTTGATAAAACTACTTCCTTTCTAAATATTTATGTACTGAACTTCACATCTGGTTTGTCTGGCTTCTCTGTTATTTGTCTTGTTTCTGTATTTGTTCTGAGAAGTGAGGCAACTTTGAGCACTGTGCTATATTCTTGGTGCCTTTCTCTGTCTTTAACACAGAATTAAATTCTTCTGGGACATGTTATTTTGTGCTTATTCTGAAAAATATCAGTAAGCTCTGGCTGTGACAGATACAAAAGCTTTGATGACTTTGAGTCATAATTTGACATTTCATAGCAGATATGCATTGAGGACAAGAGGCAAATAGTTAATAAAACCCAGGTTCCAGATAATCTTTGTGGTACTTCCTATCTGCATCTTCTCTTGGTTCATTGTGCAAAATAATGTCTTACATTTTCCTTTGTCCCAACACATATAGACATATTATATTCCCAATGAAATCCTATTCACTGTTTATGAATGACAATGTTCGGAGTTGTCAGATCTATATTACTATCTTCATTGATACTTGAGTCAATAAAGCACTTTAAAGCCTTAATGACATTTTGCAATTTGGGGACACATAAAGCAAATTTAAAAACATAAACAAAAACATGCATATGACAAGAAAATAAGATCAGCCAAAGTAAACTTCTTCCCTTAATTGAAGCAGTCCTGAAAACTTTAGGATTATAATAATTATTAAGAATATAATAATTATTCACATAATGAGACATTTGTGACAGCCATAATCGATGCCATGTTTCAAATTTATGAAAGGTAAGGAACAACATTGTTGATCACTTTTTCCACTGAAACTATGAGTCTACCTGAGGACTTATTGATAAAATTGTCCTTGAAAACCTTTCACTGCTCCAAGAGATTTTAGATGCTTAAGAGATGGGCTGCAGGTAAGATGATTGAAGGACAGGTGGAAGCCATCTGAAGTGCTAAGGGGAGACTCAGAGAGTGGTTTCAGATTTTCCCACAGAATCATATTTTCCTCCTCTGGTCTGGGAGTCCTAGGTGATATTTATAGCCCATCAACAGAGGACACTGTAGAACTGCACATGCCCACCTTGGACTGGTGGGTCTGTTTAGAATTCTTATTCTCCTTTAGGCATTCTTGAACATTACCCAACCCTCAGTTCTTTAATCATATTTATATTAATCGATTATTTAATTTCATCATTAATATTATTTTTTTCTCCCCTGTATTTGGGGTTCTTAACCTGGTAACTATAGTCATGCTTCTGATGGTCAGTGAACATCAATAATTACATGTAAACAAGGCTTGCCTGTGGTTAGCTGCATTGTTCTTTTTTTTCTTTGATATTTTTATATTTTTTGCAATTTTTAAATTTTTCATTTACATTTGACATACAATACTATATTAGTTTCAGGTATACAACATAGTGGTGAGACATTTATATAACTTATGAAGTCATCACCCCAATAAATCTGGTACTCATCTGACACCATACATAGTTATTACAATATTATTGGCTGTATGCCCTCTACTTTACTTTAATCCCAATGACATAGGTCCCAGGTGTACAATCCTACATTATGTCTTCTATGTGTTGTATTATGTGTTCATCACCAAGAGTCAGTTCTCTTTCCATCACCATATATTTGTGTCCCTGTCCCTTCTCCCCATCTCCCTCCCCCATTACCCTCAGGTAACTACTAAATTATTGACTGTGTCCATAAGTTTTGTCTCTTTCTTGCTTTTGATTTTCTGCTAACAATAAAACTAAATGTCTCCATCCCTTTCCCTTACTTTACTCTCCTCTCCCTCCTCCCATCTTAAAGAAGTCCCTCTAACATTCTTTGCAGTACTGGTTTGGTGGTGACGTAGTTCTTTAACTTTAACTTTTCTGAGAAGCTCTTTATCTGTCCTTCAATTTTAAAGGCTAGCCTTGCTGGATACATTTTTCTTGGTTGTAGATCCTTGGTTTTCATCATGTTAAATATTTTCTGCCACTCCCTTCTGACCTGTAAAGTTTCTGGTGAGAAATCAGCTGAGAATCGAAGGGGTGTCCCTTTATAAGTTACTACTTGCATTTCTCTTGCTGTTTGTAGAATTTTCTCTTTTTCTTTAACTTTTGCCATTTTAATTATGATGTGTCTCAGTGTATTCCTGTTTGGGATCATCTTGTTTCAAGTACTCTATGGATCCTGGATTTGTATGTCTATTTCCTTCACCAGGTTAGGACAATTTTCAGTCATTATTTCTTCAAATAATTTCTTGATCCCTTGCTTTTCCTTTGTCCCTTCCAGCACACCTATTATTCTGATATGTTTATGTTTAATATAGTCTTAGAGGATCTCAATCCATCTTCCCTTTTTTGGAAATAATTTTTTAATTGATCTGGTTGGGTGTTTTCTGCTGGCTTTCCCTGCAAATCACTTCTTTGTGCTTCTGTTTTATCTAGTTTAGTGACTTTTATTCTGTTCTTCATTTCAGTTAATGTAGTAGTCACTGTCTCTCTCTGGCCCTTTTAATGGTTTGTAAATACTCTTTAATGCTTGTTATCTCCATGTTGAGATTATCATTCAGTTCCTTAAGCATTTTTATAACTGTTGCTTTAAGCTCGGTTTCTGATGGATCATCTGTCCCCATCTCTTTAATTCTCTGGTTTCTCATATTTGCAGCCTCTCTGGACCCTCCTAGCTACAGTTTCTTTGGTGTTTGCTGCTGATACTGAGCGGACAGAGGTCTGTGGGGGAGGGGCATTTGTGGTTTTGTTTTCTTCCTATGGCTCTGGGGGTCACACAGGGAGTTTGGGTGTGATTGTGCCTTTCTGTTCTCAGCTTGCTCTGCGTATGGACTCTGCTCTGAGTCTTGGGGTTAATTGTCCTGTTTGCTGGTCTTTCAGATTGTGCTGGTTGTAGGCCAAGAAACGCATGCGCACCCCTCTTCCTCCTTCTCTTTCCCAGCCCGAGCAGTCGCGCTACGGCTCCTCATGGCCCAGTCACTCCCCTTCCTCTGGGAACCAGAGTGAAGTCCAGCTGCTGTGTTTTGTAGCCGGGTCTGCACCTCCTGGGCCAAAGTGAGGTGGTTGCAGTATCTCACGCCTCCACCTCTGGGCCCCCTTTCTGCTATCCCGAGGACTGAGTGAGGTCTGGTGTGCTATTTTGTCACCTTCTTCCTCCTCCCTCCCTCAGTGGTAGAGTTCCAAGCAGGGAGTCACCCACAGCCATGTCCCCACTCTTCCCATTTTATTTCTCTTTTATTTAACCCTCTGCCTGCCTGCAACGAACCTTAATGCAACGAATGGGTTCCTTAGATGTGATTGTGCATTGTGTGGAGGGTCCTTGGTTGAGGGATAGGTGATTTCTTAGTTGTCATCTCCAGAGGAGTTTTTCAGAGGTCCCTCTCAAGTCGCCATTTTGTTGCCGGTTTATGTTTGCTATCTGTTTGTTGAAGTTTTCACTAAGTTTCTTGAGCATTCTTGTGACCATTGTATTGAACTCTGTATCTAATAGGTTGCTTGCCTCCACCTTATTTAGTTTTTTTTCTGGAGTTTTCTGTTATTCTTTCATTTTAGATGTATTTCTTTGTTTCTTCATTTTGGATGTTTCTCTGTGTTTGTTTCTGTGTATTAGGTAGATCTGTTACTTCTCCCAGTATTGCTGGGAAGCCTTATGTAGTAGATGTCCTGTTGGGCCCTGACATTGTCTCCTTGGTCACCTGCACTGGGTGCTCCTATAGATTCTGTTTTGGTGTCAATGCTGTGCCTGGAACTACTGAGCAAAAGTCTCAGAGCCAGTCACTGCCTGCCTGGGGCCTGCAGACTCCGATAGTTTTCCAAGAAAGATTGCAATGCGGGCAGAGCTGGCTGCTCACTGGAGAATTTGCCTCTAGCATTGTGGGAGTTGAGTAGGGCAGGGTCACAGTGAGTCAGGAGGGTGGAGTGACTGGAGCTTACCAGACCACTCAGGTTCAGATTTGGCCATGTGTGGGGAGGGTGTAACACAGAAAAGATGGCTCCTGCCCACTGGCTGCACAGGAGGATGACCCCACTGAGTAAAAGCAGTGGCTGTCCTCCAGCCCTCACCCCAAAGCCATACACCTCCTGAGTCATTGATCTTCTACTGGAGCCTAGGATGAGTGCCCATGAGTGATTGAGTTTTTGTGTGGGTACTTTAAGAGGATGTCTGGGTTTCCTGGATTTCCTTCTGTCCCACCCAGATGATCAGAATCCCCACTGTTTTTCACAGCCTGATGTTGTGGGTGTTCCTCTTCCCAGCACCAGTACTCTGGGCTGGGGAGCCTGGTGTGAAGCTGGGGTCTCTTCTGGAGAGAACCTCCGTGGCCAAGATATCCCTCTTGATTCTCAGCTGCCACATGGAGTTTTGGGGCTAGCTCCTTCCACATCTCTGTTTCTATCAGTCTGGATATGACTTCTTATATTCTTAGTTATAAAACTTCTGTTTAGCTAGACTTCAGATGGTTCTTCAGGTTAGTTGTTCTATAATTCAGTTGTAATTTTAATGTGTTCACAGAACCAACAGGCACAGTGTTAATCTACTTGGCCATCTTGGATCTCCCTCTCTTGATGTGTTGTGTGTACGTTTGTGGGTGGTTGGTGTTTTATTGGTGTTTGTTGAGCTTCTTAGATCTGTGGGGTTAAAGATTTTATCTTTTGTGGAATGTTTTTAGCCACTATTTCTTTTCTTCAAATATCCTGTATTTTTGTCTGTCCCTGTGCCGTCTATTTTCTCTCCTTAAGGAACACAAACTGCACACATATCTGGCTGCCCGACATTGTCCTACTGTGCTCTGTTGCTCTGTTTATTTTCCTTAAATTTTTTGTTCTCTGTGTGTTTCATATTGGATAGCTTATATTGTTACATCTTCAGCTTCACTCATCTTTTCTTCTTCAATGTCTAATATACTGTCAATTCCATGCAGTGTATTTTCCATCTTAGACATAGTAGTGTTTATCTCTACAAGTTTGATTGACATCTTTTATGTATTTTCCATGTTGTTACTTTCAAACATTTGGAATAAAGTTATAATAACTTTTAATGTTCTTGTCTTCTAATTCAAACATGGGTGTCAGTTCCAGGTCACTTTCAATTGATTGATTTTCTTCCTCATTATGGGTTGTTTTCCTGCTTCTTTCTATGTCTGCTAAGGTTTGATCAGCCGCTAAACATTTGAATATTATTGGGTGATGGATATTTTTATTCTTATAATTTTTGAGCTTATTTGGGGGGTGCAGTTCAGTTATTTGCAACCAGTTTGATCCTTTTAGGTCTTGCTTTTCAGATTTCTTAGGGAAGATTAGAGCTGTGTTTAGTTTAGGGCTTATTATATTTCACTAGTTAGGCAAGACTATATTCAGTCCTCTATACAAAACCCAGAGAATCGAGATTTTTCCACTCTGGCTAGTGGGAATGGATAGTATTCCTGAGTACCAGGTGCTGTTCCCTCTAGTTCTTTTCAGTAGTTCTTTACCACCTGGGATAGTTTCCTTACATGCATGAGCTGATCAGTACTATGGAGGGCTACGAATAGCAATATATCAGGTGTTTATTTCTCTGGATCACCATCATTACCATCATTATCATCATATTTTACTTTCTATTTTCCAGGGCTGTGCCAAGCATGCTAATTTATTTAATATAATAGCATGAAGAGAGTGCTGTAATTATTATTATTATTATTATTATTATTATTATTATTATTCTCATTTACAGGTGAATAAACTGAAGTAAAGAGACATTGAGTACCATGATCAAGGACACACACAGATAGTAAGTGGTAGAATTGGAATTTGAACTCAGGCAGCTTGCCTCCAGAGATTAAATTCAAAATATAAATTACCATTTGCCAAAATACTTAGAAATATAATCAGTATGGAAGCTGATGATAAGCCTTCAATTCCATATTTCTACTTCATTAGCCAATCAGCCTCTAATACACACCCAAATCCTTCCTTCTAGTTCAAGGGCAAGGAAATAGGGGTGGCAAATGGGAGGACGTAGAAGATATGTATAATCCTTATGTTCTTACCAATCGCCATTATCCTCTCTGAGCCTTGGAGCCTCTTCGGCTCCCATGTTTTTAAGGTGGGACCCAATTCTTCTTAGTAACTATGAGAGCTTAGTGCCAATGCCATTTCCCTGCCAATGCTAGTGCCACCAAAGCTTTTTCTCCACAGAAGTCTTTTGTGCAAGAAGTGAAGGTCTTCAAGGGACATAAGCAGCTTTGTCTGGGGCCACTAGGCCTGGCCCTGGTACTTTGAGGAAGGAGATGAAGGGCTATTTTTTTCTCGTTTCCAAGTGCCTCCTCATTGAATGAAAAAGTGCTTTCTTCTCCATCTCTGTTTCCAGACATAGAGTATGTTAAAGACAAATCTAGCTAGTAGCCCCAAGAAGCTCTTTTGAGCAATTATATGCTCCAGAAAATGTGCTCACATTCTCACATCCAGCCAACCATCTCCTCTAAGAAGTCAGTCATCTGATTTCATCGGTTTTCTCCATAGCTATTCTATACCCTCTCTCCAACCAAGTAAAAACTATTCATAATCCATGTGACATTACATCCTCCCTATGGCCTTGTTAGAACAACAGATTTGCTCTTGGAAGCCTTTTAAATGCAATGTTCTGATAAGTTCTCTGTTTCTTATTTCCAAAGACACTTTACATAGGAATGCTCTATGTATATGGTAGCTCCCTAAGTCATATCAGGAACAATGGAAACACAAGCTAGAGTTTGTGCTCTTCTGTGAAATATTACCCTGTGACCTGCTGTCCTTTTGACAGAGGGGACTATTACAATTTTTTTCACTGAATTGTACTATTGAACCCTGAGCAATGGCCTCTGCTGCCGTCATCCACTTTTCATTGATAAGACTGCCAACATCTTCCAGAATATTGCTGCACTGCCACAGACCAATTTAAACCAGAGTCCTCTGCTTGGTAACTTGAAGCCAACAGTTGCCACCAATTCTCATGTCTCTGTCATTCTCAGACACTGGCCCAAATGCAGGAATTTTTGGTCCCCGCCCCCCCCCCCCACTTACCCTCTGATGTCTGACTCTGCTTAACTCTTTTGTTTAACACACACTGTTTTTTGTTTGTTTGTTTCATGGATTAAAATGATTCCCTATTTCTCCACTTTTTTTCAGTGTCCACTCCAACTCCTTGTCTTATTTGTAGCAATAGAATGCTATGACAAAGATAACTAGTTATCACTTTCTATTTCTGCCTAGTACACCTAAAGATGTCATTATCCTGCAGCATGTTCCAGTAGAGAATTGTCTTATTGTCAGAGGCAGAGCTCTCATTCCCTTAATCTCCCCCAAATAATATAACAGCAGTTAAGAACTCTGACTCCATAGTAACAGATTTGTTACTATGTATTCGAATCCCGGTGTTTCTGTGTTAGTTGTGTGACCTTGGGCAGAAGATTTCACTTTTCTAAGCCTGTTTCCTTATTTTAAAATGAAGATAATAAACGTGTTCTTCTAAGATTTTTAATACTACTAGTGAGGATCAAACTTAAGTGAGTAACATATTCTGCCTAACATTGATCCTTCTAGATGGAGACCTTCCACAAGTATTATTATTGTTGTTGTTGTTGTTACTTTCAAATTATTACTCCTTTACCATCTTACAAAAGTCCTTCCTCCTCTGAGGCCCATGATTCATGAAAGCTACCAAGAGCTTTAATGGAACATAACCAAGGAAGTGTGGAGCAAGATGCAAAAGATAAAAGTGGGAATGTGGCTAGAGCATGGCAGAACTTTAATAAAGAATGCCAAGGTTCCCTGCTCTTGAGCGCCATCAGGTGGTACAACTAGAAATGTACAATTGCAACTTGGGGACGAGGCTGAGTGAGGTGGGAGAAAGAATTGGAAGGGTTGCTGCGGAAAAGTAATAAGAAAAGCCCTAAGCATGGATAAGACAAACAGGGGAGGAAGAGCAGAAAGAAAAAATATTGGGAGCAGCAGATTAGAGTAATAAAAGTCAAAATTGCCTTCAAAATAGTATATCACCTTGGCAAACATTGAGGGACTAAGAATCTTATAGGAAATAAGACAATGTGTAAAGGATAAGTGAGTATAAACTTGGGCAAGGAATAGAGGAGAAAAATCGAATTTGCTTCTCCTTCTTTTCCTCCTTTTCTCCCTCCTTATTTTCTTTCTTTCCCTTTCCCCATTCCCCTTTCTCCCTTTTACACTTATTCATCCATCCATCCATCCATCCATCCATCTATCCATCCTTCCATCCATTTAGCCATTCATTATACATCCCCCTAGAACTGGCACTGGGGACAAAAACATGCAAGCAACAGACCCTGTCCTAAAGAAGTGCACAGTCTAGGGGATAGGGGAGTATGGGAGGCAATTAAACAGATGCTTATAATATTCCAGTACCTAACAGCCCAAATCACCAGGAACACACCTGTGGTTGAACAAAGTTGGATTCATTGCTCATTGTAACAAGAGAGAATGCATTCATGCACACCATGGGAAACTGTGGAGCATCTCAGTAAAAGAGTATTAGACACAATTTGTAGGATTGGGGCAATGTAGGACTTTGCTTTGGATTAAATGCTGTTGGGGAATGGGGGCAATTCTCTGATCGGTTATCTTAACAAATCTTATCTAGAAGAAGGGAGGAATTACTGAAGCCTAGAGCTATAAGTGATAAAGAAGCAGCAGTCAGTAATATGGCCTGGGAGAGAGGGATGCTTTATATTTTGGTGCTTCTGCACAGTGCAAGGAGTCTTTTGCACAGTGACCTTTAGGAAGTACTGTTGTTTCTTATGTTTTACTTCACCAGTCACACATGCTAGTGTTGCCTGATGTGAATGTTCTGTAGGATGGTTTAGCTTCAATAGGAAAATATTATGGCCTAGCTGCAAATGTCAGGTAAGCTCCTAATACATCAAGACTTAGCAATGTCAGGTCAGTTTCTGGATGTTAGGGGCTACTTTTCTCTTTCCCATTTGGCAAGAAAAGATAAAATTAGGACTAAGGACATTAATCCATAATATCAAGATTTTTACCATTTCTGGGAGTTTGCTAATCAGTACCAGGAGGGTGTTCAGAGACTATAGTCTGTAGTTAGACTGGGATTAATCCTTCCTGTTCCTTCTGTTAAAATGAGCTGTGGAATCAATTGATGTGTCAATGGCTACATACTAGCATTTTAGACTATAGACAAAATAGATTGGCAAACTGCAACACAGGTAATTAACAGCAACAAAATAATTATTAGTCCTTGTAATAAACAGGTCACAAAGCCAGGTGGATTAAATTAGAAAACCTAGGCAATGAATAACGTCTCAGAATCCAGTTGGGTGTGTTTTAGAGTTCCAGGGGTTTTTGTTTTCTTTAAGCCTAGTCACAAACTGTTACTTTTGTCCTGTAATATTTATACAGGTGCAGCAAAAAGTACTTACTATAAGATGAACTCTCCTTTAGTTGGCTATGCAATTGTTCATGACAACTCTAGCAAATAATTTTAAAGTAGTTGGTGGGGGAGCTTCTAGAGCAGAAGTTGTGTCATTTATGACTTCTACTAGGGTCAGAGAAAAGTTTTGGACTACCTTTTCCAGTTGCATTATTTGTGCTGTGGGAATTATAGCTTACACAGTATGCGAAAAGAGGCAGTCAGTTACCGGGAGTTCTCCCAAGTAGCTCGTGTTGACCTCATTGTGGACGTTTCTGGGCTTTTCCCCAGTGAAAACATAGACCGGTAGTAGTTTCAAATGTCTCAAAGTCTACATCAATTATCCTGAATACACAGGCTAAGTTAGTGTTCTGATAGTCACATAAGTAGTATCCTAGTTGGGTACAGGCTGTATTGAGTGTATAAGTACCACTTGGCACAACAGGAGTGAACCAAATTTTTGTCCTTCGAGATGGGAAAATTCCTTGAGTGGAGATAAACAGTTCATGCAAAACTGCTGCAGTGTCTCTGAATAGAACATTTACTCCCATTCCTGTGGGTCTAGGCTTTGCTTGTAAGTTTTAAATGACTGCAGCAGAAGCATTTTGTTGATAGAAAGTCAAGGTCATTAAAAAAATAAGACTGAAGGTTAGGGAGGAAAATTTAAATACCAGAAGGAGATTGTAAAAGGAAATATACTTTCTGAATGCTTTAAAGAGGCCGTTTTAAATTTGGGGGCATTAGGGCTATAAGTTAACTTTGAAGCTGTCACTGTAGTCTGGAGAATAAGTAGAAAAGAATGTTGTATGTTTTAAGTGGCAGAAGGAGACCATGGGAGGGGGCAAAAAAAGTATGGGAGATCATATTAGTGTTCTAGAGGCGGACAAAATCTAATATGCAAGGTTTAGTAGAGCAAAGGGACAAAAAGGGGTGCTGAACAATCAGAAAATTAATCTCGTTCTGTAGTTTGGGACAGAACCAGTCCCTTTCTGAAGCAGGTGGTTTGTTCTGTAATCTTGGGCAGAATTTGTATGTTTATGAAATCAGTTGCTTCTGGAGGATTCCTCAAAATCCTCAGTTTGAGGTTTCCCAATGGAAGGACATCTAGTAGTCAGCACAAAATTATGTAGATCTGCTAGGCTCTGAATGTTTGTGTTTCCTCAAATTCATATTTTGAAATCCTAACCCCGCCCCCAAGATGATGGTATAAGGAGCTGAGGAGAAGCTTAGATCAGGAAGGTGAAATCCTCATCAGTGGGATTAGAGAATTTATAAAAGAGACTATATATATAAGGAGACAGAAATCCCTCCTTCCCCTTCCACCATGTGAAGACACAGTGAGAAGGTGCTGATTATGAACCAGGAAAATGGCCCCCACTCAACTGTGCTGGTGGCTTGACCTTGGACTTCCCAGTCTCCAAAACTTTGAGAAACAAATTTGTGTTATTTATAAGCCACCCAGTGTATGGTATTTTGTTATAATAGCCCAAATGGCCTAATACAATGTTTTTCTTATCGGAAAGTGTGATTCCAAGGATCAATACCTTATTATTTTGTGCCAATTATTAGCAGTACTTGTTAAGGTCTTTTTTATTGAGGCTAAAGGACAAGTTTTCTCTTATATTATTTCCACAAGACGAAATCTCCAGGTCGCAGGTCATACAGACACTTTGGAAGACAGTTTGGCAATTTCCTATGAAACTAAGCATACTTTTACCATATGATCCAGATATCACATTCCTTGGCTTTTACCCAAAGGAGCTGAAAACCTATGTCCACACAAAAAGCTGCACGTGGATATTTAGAGAATCTTTATTCATAATTGCCAAAACTTGAAAGCAACCAAGATGTCCTTCAGTAGACAAATGAATAAATATACTGTGGTATATACAGACAATAAAGTATTATTCAGCACTAAAAAGAAATGAGCTCTCAAGCCATGAGAAAACATGGAGGAAACCTGAATGTATATGACTAAATGAAAGAAGCCAGTCTGAAAAGGCTACATACTGTATGATTCCAACTATATGACATTCTATGGAGATAGTAAGAAAATCAGGGATTACGAGGGGCTGAGGATGGGAAGGGGTGAAGGGATGAATAAGCAGAGTACAGAGGGTTTTTAGAGCAGTGAAAATATTCTGTATGATAGTATAATAATGGATACATGTCATTACATTTTTGTCCAATCCCATAGAATGTACAACAACACCAAGAGTAAACCCTAATATAAACTATGAACTTTGGATGACAATGATGTGTCAATGTAAGTTCATCAGTTATAACACATGTGGCCATACTGGTGGGAGATGTTTGATCACGAAGGAGGCTGTTCATGTGTGCAGGCAGAGGGCATGTGGGAAATCTTTATACTTTCTTCTCAATTTTTCTGTGACCCTAAAACTGCTCTAAAAAACCCAAAATCTTAAATAAAAGAAGTCATCACTTATTCCATTAAGTAATGGAAATAAAGAAGGTACTGCCTCCTATATTAAACAAAATGATGTCTCTTTTAGACAACCAAGAAAAGCTATCTCCTCATGAGAATTTCTTCACTTCTTGTTTTAAGGTGCCTTTCACATGAAAAATTTGTTTCATGTCAAAAGATACCCCCAAAGGTCACAGCAATTTCAATGATCTCTAGTGAAATTGTGCCAGTTAGAGATAAGTATACACATTTGTATTATAATGAGAAAACATAAAGAAAACAGCTTTATGGAAGAAATGCAGCTTTAGATTAAGATGGCCCCATGAGCACAAAAGTCTATAAGAATGGTGCTTGTTTAACTTGTCTCTGAAATTTGGCGACAGGCCGATGGTCACCAATCAAGGGCCAGACAAAACTTCCTGATTCTGGGCAGTTTTCAGAGACACAAGGACAGGACTGAGGAAGAAGTCCTTGCAATGTTGTGCTATGCCGACTTGAGGCAACACATGTCTAAAGGACACATGTCTCAGGAGACTTCCTGAGCACCTCAACCCCAGGGACTCGCTTAAGGACATTTTTATTTGGTTAATGCCCATAAACCCTCCCTACTGACTTTTCATCTTATAGACAAAGGACACTTAAGATTCTACACAAGCAGGCAGGCCATAGGGAACAACACACATCTGACCAGAAAATAAAATAAATCTCAAGAGACCTTATTCATGGGAAAAGAACTCAATGATGAAGGGATTCAACAAAAGATCAGAATTCCATTCAGCATGAACTTCCTATCCACCCTGAGAATCCTAGTCCAATGCAGTGAGGACTTCAGCTGAATTATGGTGAAAATTCCATTTGCGTAAATATCTTTCAGGCAAAGATCAGCAAGAGGACACCTATAGTTTTGAACAAAGTTGGTTTATTGCTGATTGCAATGAAGAACATCCATCATGGGAAACTATGGGGCATCTCACTTAAGAGGTTGTTTCCAGTTTTTAGCTATTAATATTATAAATAAAGCAGCTATGAACATTCATGTATAGATCATTATATGGATATATGCTTTCATTTCTCTACCAGAAGAATGTGGAGATAACATGATAGGTGCGTGTTTAATTTTTTAAGAAGCTGCCAAACTGGTTTCTAAAGTGGTGTACTATTTGACTTTCCTATTAGTAGTATATGAGAGCTGTGATTCCTCCTTAACCTATTATCTCATTGCTGTTTTAATTAGCATTTACTTAATGAGCACTTTTTCATGTGCTTGCCTGACATCTGTTCAAATGGTTTGCCCATTTTTAAATTTGGTTGTTTTCTTATTATTTGAGTGTTCTTTATATATTCTGGATACAAATACTTTATCAAATATTTGCATTGCAAATGTTTTCTCCCAGTCTGTGCCTCGTATTTTCATTCTTTTATATAACTTGTGAAGTTTATGTGACTTATGGAGCTATCACCGCTGTAAGTGTAGTACCTATATGACACCATATATAGTTATTACAAATTATTGAATATATTCCCTTTGCTGTACTTTACATACCTGTGATTATTTTTATAACTGCCAATTTATTTTGCTTAATTCCTTCATCTTTTCAGCAATCTTAAATTTGACAACCATCAATTTGTTGTCTGTATCTATAAATGTGTCTCTTGTTTCATTTATTTTGTTTTGTAGATTCCACATTCAATGAAATCATATGGTATTTGTCTTTATCTGCCTTATTTCAACCTAATACCCTGTAGATCCATCCATGTTGTTGCAAATCGCAAGAGTTTATTTATTTACGGCTGAGTAATATTTCATGGTGTTTGTGTGTCACTTCTTCTTTATCCGTTTATCTATCAATGGATATTTAGTTTGTTTCCATATCTTAGCTATTGTAAAAAAAATGCTGCAATGAGCATGAGGGTATATATATCTTTTTGTATTGGTGTTTTGGGTTTTTTTAAAATAAATAGCCAGGAGTGAAATTGCTGGGTCATGTGGTAGTTTTATTTTGAATTTTTGAGGAACCTTCATACTGTCTCCCATAGTGGCTGCACAAATTTACAATTCTACCAACAATGTGCAAGGGTTCCTTTTTTCTACATCCTTGTCAATACTTGTTGTTTGTTAATTTATTGATGATAGCCATTCTGACAGGTGAGAGGCGATAGTCATTGTGGTTTTAATTTGCATTTCCCTGATGATTAGTGATGTTGAACATCTTTTCATATGCCTCTTGGCCATCTGTATGCCCTCTGGAGAAATGTCTGTTCAGGTTCTTTGCCCATTGTTAATTGGCTTGTTTTGTTTCTTTGCTGCTGAGTTGTAGGAGATTCAACAGGCCACATGACCTCCAACTGAAGCATTAGGAGAGGAAAACCCTGTAGAGCCATGGGGTAAGAGTCATTTCCTGACAGAACTGTGAGAGTGTGATGCCTACCTAGCATTACTGTAGGGGTTAAACTGCCACCCCCAGGAGTTCCCTGGTGGTGTAGTGGCTTAAGGCTTCACTGCTGGTGCTGTCAACGCTGCAGCCTGGGTTCTATTCCCAGCCAGGGAACTACCCACATACAAAAAAAAAAAACCACAAAAAAAACAAAAACAAACAAACAAACAAAACTGCCATCCCAGTATGTCCCCATGGCAGGGCATTGAACTAAAGAGGATATTCTCATGTGAATTTTCCTTACTAAGTATTTGCTTACTTGGAACTTCTTACCCTTTCTTCTTTCCTTTGTCTCCCCTTTGGAATGGGAATGTTTATCCTATGCTTGTCCCACCATTGTATTTTGGAAGCACATAACTTGATTGGTTTCACAGGTTCATAGCTGGAGAGCAGCTCTTCTGACGATGAATTGTACCTTGAATTTCACCCATATCTGATTTAGGTGATATTTAGATGAGACTTTGGACTTTAGACTTTAGAGTTGATGTGCAAACAAGTTAAGATTTCTGAGGCAATTGGAATGAAATGAATGTATTTTGCATATGACAAGAACGTGAGTTTGGGGAGACTGAGATAGAATGCTGTGAACTGAATTGTATTCTCTCAAATTCCTATTTCAAACCTTAATCCCCAGTGTGACTCTACTTGGAGTAAGAAAGGAATTAAGGTTAAAAGTGGTTGTAATGCTGTGGTCCAGATCCCATAGTATTAACATCCTTATAAGAAGAACTACCACAAGGTGAGTTCAAGATGGCAGCATAGGAAGATTCTCCTCTCACTGACAGAACAAAACTACAACATATGAAATAATTTCCTCTGAAAATGACCTAAAAACTGGATGAACAGAGCCTCTACAACAAAAGATTAGAGGAAAGCATCAAGATGAATATGAGAGGCAGAGACATGGCCTTGAAAAAAAAAACCACCTCAGGCATGGGGGTCCACACAAGGGAGGAATCTCAAAAGTATGTAACATTTTCCTGAGTGAGGAGTTTGTATTCCATATTAAACATCCCAAATCTTAGGTCCTACACAGGATTTATAAACTTCCAAAATGCCTGGTTTTGAAAGCCAATGGGGATTACATCTAGGAAAACAATTGAACTGCAGGGAACAGAAAACACACATTTTTATGTTAATTGAGGTACTATTGATATACAATATTATATTAGTTTCAGATGTACAACACAGTGATTTGACATTTGCTTACATTGTGAAATGGTCACCACAATAAGCTACCATCTGTTACCTTACAAAGTAATACAATATTATTGACTATATTACCCATTCTGTCATATTCCCCTTACTTATTTAATAACTGCAAGATTTTACTTCTCAATCTACTTCACTCATTTTATGTTCACTCCCAAACCCCTTCTCCTCTGCAAACTACCCATCTGTTCTCTGTATCTATGAGTCTGAGTTTTGTTTTGTTTGTTTTGGTTTTTAGATTTTACATATAAGTGATATGTCTTTTATTGTTTAGCATATTTCACTTAATAGAATACCCTCAAGGTCTATCCATGTGTTGTGAATGACAATATTTCATTTTTTATTATTTACACACATTTTAAGATGTTACCTATGTATTAATTACATTTTGAAGTTGAATTGAATTATGGTAGCAATATGTAGTATGATGTTCCCTCAAGAGATGGCACTCATCAAATGAATGCTAGTGTCACCATGCTATAGGCAGGACAGTCAAAGAAAATGGTGGAAACATGGTTGTTGTTCGAGGAGCACAAGACCATTTTGAAGTGGTATTTGAAATTTGATAACATTGTTTGAATTTTCCCTGCATTCTCCTGATTTAACACCCCTTGACTTCTACCTATGGGGGACCTTAAAGGATGTGGTGTACTGTAGAAAACTAGCTACACTGGTGGTACTTCAGGAAGACATTGAAACGGCATGCTCAGTGATACAAGAGGACACTTTGGTCAACATTGCTCAAGCAGAAATTTGCCATAATCAGAAATGTCTGGATGCTGATGGTAACCACTTTGAGCACCTCTTATAATTGCAGAAGTCAAACATGACTTGTGTTCATCTTTTGTTATCAGCATATATTGAGTATTACGATTTTAATAGATTTTCCTTTCTTAAAATGTGTATACATTGTTGGGACACCCTCTGTATATATATCACATCCTTAATTGTCTTAGAGAAGCTCACTGAGCTGCAGGAGTGCACAAATTAGGAAAACAATAAATGAATAAAATTATAATTTCAACAAAAAGATAGAAACCATAAAGAAGAAGCAAACAAAAATTCTGGAGATGAAAAACACACTGAACTGAAAAATTCAATAGAGAACTTCAATATCAGACTTGATTAATCAGAAGAGAGAATCGTGACTAAAAGACAGCCCATTTGGTATTACCCAGTCAGAAGAACAGAAGGAAAAAGAATGGGAAAAAAAGTGAAGAAAGCCTATGAGAATTATAGAATACCACCCCCCCCAAAAAAAAACCCCAAAACAAAAACCAAACAAACCAAAACAAAAACACCTTCAATATATGCATTATGGGATTTTTAGAAAGAGAAGAGAAAAAGAAAGCAGCAGAAAGATTGTTAAAGAAATAATGAAAGAGATACACAACTACTCTTCCCCGCTGAGAGGAGGCAGCCAGTGTAACTCCAACCACAGACAACCAATCGCCTCCAGCCTTGTGGCAGCCACTCTGACCAAAAGCTCCAGAAACGGCAGCCCAGCACATCCAGGTCCCGACCTCCAGCCCAAACCCATGATCCACCGTCTCGCCAACGACACCACACACCCCTGGCCTCCACTGCCCCATCCACGACCCTCTGTCTGCAGCGCCTCGACCATGTGTGCCACCGGCCTGGGTCCTGTAAGTTTCATCTTTGCGCTCCTGCTTGCAGTCTGCAGCTGGCCCACCTCTGGCCAGGACTGCAGTGGCCACTGCGAGTGCTCGGCCCCAGTCCGGTGCTGCCCTGCCAGTGTCAGCCTGGTGCTGGATGGCTGCGGCTGCTGCTGTGTGTGAGCCAAGTCACTGGGCAAGCTGTGCACTGAGCGTGACTACTGCAACTTATACAAGGGCCTCTTCTGTGACTTGGGCTCCCTGGCCAACCACGATATCGGTGTGTGCGCAGCCAAAGATGGTGTCCCTGCATCTTTGGAGGGATGGTGTACCGGAGCGGAGAGTCCTTCCAGGTCAGCTGCAAATACCAGTGCACTTGCCTGGATGGGGTGGTGGTCTGTGTGCCCCTCTGCAGCATGGACATTCGCCTGCCCAGCGCTGACTGCCCCTTCCTGCCGAGAGTCAAGCTGCCTGGGAAATTCTATAAGGAGTGGGTGTGCGACAAGCCCAAGGACCACACTGTGGTTGGCCCTGCCCACTTACAAACTAACTGGAAGACACATTTGGCCCAGACCCAGCTATGATTCGAGCCAAATGCCCGGTCCAGACCACAGAGTGGAATGCTTGTTCCAAGACCTGTGGGATAGGCATCTCCCCTGGGTTACCAACAATGCCTTCTGCAGGCTGGAGAAGCAGGGCCACCTCTGCATGGTCAGGCCTTGTGAAGCTGACCTGAAAGAGAATATTAAGAAGGGCAATAAGTGCATCCATACCCACCGTAGTTCCAAGCCTGTCAACTTTGAACTTTCTGGCTGCACCAGCGTGAAGACATACCGGGCTAAGTTCTGCAGAGTGTGCACAGATGGCCGAGGCTACACCCCTCACAGAACCACCACCCTTCCTGTGGAGTTCAAATGTCCTGAAGGTGAGCTCATGAAGAGGAGCATGATGTTCATCAAGACCCGTGCCTGCCACTGCAACTGTCTCAGAGACAATGACATCTTTGAGTCACTGCATGGAGACTTAGTATAAAGCTAGAGAGAGACATTCATTCATTCTGCTGTAACTTGAACTGATTCACATCTCATTTTTGTGGAAGCATGAGTTTAGTAGCACAAGTTATTTAAATCAGTTTTTCTAACTGGGGAAAGGAAAATTCTCTCTAAATTCAAAATATTGTGCTGTGTGACATTCAAACAAATAGTCTATCAACCCCAGACACTGGTTTGAAGAAAGTAAGACTTGACAGTGGGATTATGTTAGTGCATAGCACCAGAATGTATACTAAGGTATGGCTTTAGGAGCAGTGGGCGCCATGGGGGGTGGGGGGTGGCAGGCACCAGTAGAAAGGCTTGAAAGCTTAAAGTAGTAATGTGCCTGCTATTTGGAGTGTTGAGAAGGAATATTTTCGCATGCTCACTGACCTGCCTGTAGCTCCAGTGATAGCTAGGAGGTATGTTTCTCCAGCTATCATGAGGCTGAGTGAAATTCTTCTTTAAGTCAGAACAGCAGATTCAGCTCTGATATTCTGATTTGAATGACAGTGTTCAGGAATCAGAACCCTATTTATTAGACTGGACAGCTTGTTAGCCAGATATTTTTATTGCTATTGTAAATATTGTGTGTGTGTGTATACAGTTATCTAAGTTAACTTAAAGGTGTTTGTGCCTTTTTGTTTATGTTTTAATGCTTTGATATTTCAAACATTAGCCTCAATTCTGAACACCATAGGTAGGATATAAAGCTTGTCTAATAATTCAAAGCTTGAAATGGAAATTCTGCTCAGAGTAACAGTCCATCAAAATATTGTTAGCTGAAGGTGACACAGAAATACCCTTGGAAGTCTGACTTGTGGGTTGAAAATGTGGTAGCCTTACTTTTAATGAACAAATGGCCTTTATTAAAAAAGGAGTGGCTCTATATAGCTGATCAGTTTTTTCCACCTGGAAGCATTTGTTCCTGACTATGACTGTTAGTGGGGCAGTTTATTTGTTGAAAGTGCAAAGATACATGTTTGCACTTTTCTAGTTAAAAATAAAGTATATACTTTTTCTATGAAAAAAAAAAGAAATAATGAAAGGGAATTTCTTAAATCTGGGAGAGAAATTAACATCTAGATCCATGATGTGCAAAAAACTCCAAATAGACTGAACATAAAAAAGTCTTCAACAAGACACTTTATAATTAAATTGTCAAAAGTTAAAGACAAAGAAAGAATTTAGAAAGCAGCAAGAGAAAAGTGACTCATCATATGCACAGGAACCTCCATAAGGCTATCAGTTGATTGATTTCTTAGCAGAAATGTAGCAGGGCAGGAGAGTAGGATGATACGAGGGTGGGCTCATAAATTTTGCATCTACTTAAATAGAAAATGAATGGAAAAATATATTTTAATGAAATAAAAAAATAAATATATCTACATCATTTAGTTTTAAACCTGCATAATTACTTTTCTACAAAATCACCACACCAATGCTGCACTATTTTTTGAAATCTGTCCTTAAAAAAAATCAGTGTTTTGTTTTTGAAAACTTTTCCTCACTGCAGACTTCACCTCTTCATCACAAGTGAGCCACTTTACCCAGCATCTTACTATACTTACATCAACACACTTATCACCATAAATGGCTTGGATTCATCTGTGAATTTCAGTTGGAGAAATTTTTTCTGCTGTTAAGAATTCAATAACAGCACGCTGTTTGAACCAAACTTCTGAATACTCTTCCATTTCAATGTGTACCAGGTGAAAAATGTAAGCATCTGTGTGTGCAAGGTTGAGTATGATGAAAGAAAAATACCATGTGACTACACAGAACAGGTTCTATCCAGATATTTCTAATATAATAAAGGATATTACAGCGGAGGCAAAATTTATCAGCCCGCCTTTGTACATTCAATGTTGAAAGAAAATTCTGTAACTAACAATGCTACATCCAGCAAAGGTGTCCTTCAAAAATGAAGAAGAGCTTTTTCGCATTGGGTTTGCCACCAGAACACAGATGTAGAGAAAGCCACTGCTAATTCTAACCCAAAATGGGGAAGGAAAAGACACACATTAACATTGTTGTCATTGGATATGTATATACCAGCAAGTCTATCATTACTGGTCCTTTGATTTACAAATGTGGTGGGATCAACAAAAGGACCATCAAAAAATTTGAGAAGGAGGCTGCTGAGATGGGAAAGGGCTCTTTCAAGTATGCCTGAGTCTTGGATAAATTGAAAGCTGAACATGAGTGTGGTATCCCCATTGGTATCTCCCTGTGGAAATTCAAGACCAGCAAGTATTATGTGACCATCACTGATGCCCAAGGACACAGAAAGTTTATAAAAAACCTGATTACAGGCACATCTCAGGCTGACTATGCTGTCCTGATCATTGCTGCTGGTGTTAGTGAATTTGAAGCAGGTATCTTCAAGAATAGGCAGACCTGTGAGCATGCTCTTCTGGCTTATACACTGGATGTGAAACCACTAACTTTTGGTATTAAAATGGATTCTACTGAGCCACCCCACAGCCAGAAGAGATACAAGAAAATTGTTCAAGTAGTCAGAACCTACATTAAGAAAATTGGCACAATCCTGACACAGTAGCATTTGTGTCAACTTCTGATTGGAATGGTGACAACATGCTGGAGCCAAGTGCTAACATGCCTTGGTTCAAGGGATGGAAAGTCACATGTAAAGATGGCAGCCAGTGGAACCACACTGCTTGAAGCTCTGGATTGCTTCCTGCCACCAACTTGTCCAACTGACAAGCCTTTGTGTCTGGCTTTCCAGAATGTTTTCAAAATTGGTGGTATCGGTACGGTCCTTATGGGCTGAGTGAAGACTGGTGTTCTCAGACCTGGCATGGTGGTCACCTTTGCTCCACTCAACATTACAACTGAAGTAAAATCTGTTGAAATGCACCATGAAGCTTTGAGTGAAGCTCTTCTTGGAAACAATGTGGGCTTCAATGTCAAGAATGTGTCTGTTGAAAATATTTGTTGTAGCAATGTGGCTGTGACAGTAAAAATGACCCAACACTAGAAGCAACAGGCTTCACAGCAGGAGATTATCCTGAACCATCCATGCCAAATCAATGCTGGATATGCACCTGTGTTCGATTGTCACCTAGCTCACATTGCTTGCAAATTTGCTGAGCTGAAGGAGACGGTGGATTGTTGTTCTTGGAAAAAGCTAGAAGACAGATGAAGTTTTTGAAATCTGGTGGTGCTGATATCATTGATGTGGTTCCTGGTAAGCTTCTCTGACTACCCTATTCTGGGCTGTTTTTCTGTTCATGACATGAGACAGACAATTGCTGTGGGTGTCATCAAAGCAGTAGACAAGACGGCAGCTAGAGCTCACAAAGTCACCAAGAATACCCAGAAAGCTCAGAAGGCTAAACTAATGTTAACCCCAATACTTGCTACCCCAGTTTTAATCAGTGGTGGAAGAATGGTCTCAGAACTGTTTGTCTCAATTGGCCATTTAAGTTCAATAATAAAAGACTGGCTAATGATTACAATGCATTGTAAAACATTCAGAAGGAAAGGAGACTGTTTTGTGGACCATTTTTTGTGGTAGTTTTTAAGTTAATAGTTTTTAAAATCAATACCTTTTGAATGGAAACAACTTGACCCAAAATCTGTCATAGAATTTTGAGACCCATCAAAACAAAATTTAATGAGAGAAAAAAAAGAAATTAAGACAAAAGCAAGGCATTCCCAGGAAAAACAAAAGCTGAGCAAGTTCATCACCAATAGACCTGCCTTATAAAAAATTTTAAAGGGAGGTCCTCAAGTTGAAATGAAAAGGATGCTAAATAACAACATAAAAACATATGAAAGTATAAAATTCACTGGTAAAGGTAAGTATATGGTCAAATTATGAAGATTCTAATGCTGTAATGGTGGTGTAAATCACTTTTAACTCTTGTATAAAATTTACAAGAAAAGATATTAAAATACCAGCTATAATAATTTGTTAATGGATATGCAATACGAAAAGATATAAAGTGTGACATCAAGATCATAAAATGTATGTGTGAAGTAAAGGTGTAGTTTTTGTATATAATTGAAGTTAAGTTATCCATTTAAAATAGACTCTTATAATTATGTTATATGCAAACCTCATGGTACCATATGAAAAAAAAAACTTCTAGTAGATACACATAAAAGAGAAAAAACTCTAGTAGATACATAAAAGATAAAGAGAAAATCTTCAAAACATACAACTACAAAAAATATCAACAACAGGAAGGCAGGCAGCAAAAGTAGAAGAAAAGAAACTACAAAACAATCAAACCACAATTGACAAAATGGCATAGTAAATCCTTACCTATAAATAATTACATTAAATTGAAAGGAATTAAGTCCTCCAAATTGAAAGAGTTTCTGAATGGACTAAAAAAAGATAAGATCCAACTATATGCTGCCTACAACAGACTCAGTTCAGCTTTAAGAACACACACAGGCTGAAAGTGAAGAAATTCTATGCAAATGGTAACCAAAAGAGGGTATGGTTGGCTATACTTATTACAATAAAAAACTGTAAAAAACTGTCACAAGAGACAAAGAAGGTCATTATATAAAGATAAAGGGTCCATTACTCAAGAGGATATAACAATTACAAATTTCAACCCCCTACTTTAAATGATGGATAGATCATCCAGATAGAATATTAATAAAACAAACAAATGAACAGTGGGCTTGAACAACAATATAAATCATTTTGTCTAAAAGACATATACAGAACATTTCCTCCAACAGCAGCAGAATACAATTCTTCTCAAGTGCACATGAAACATTCTCCAGGATAGATCATATGTTGTGGCACAAAACAAGTCTTAATAAATTTAAGAATACTGAAATCATGGCTGACCTGGGCCTGTACCAGAGTCCCTCCAAAGAGGCCCCAGAACCACAGCCAGTCAGCCTGAGGCTTGATCCCACCTACTGACATAAAAAGTTATTTCATGAAAATAGAAACAAACAAACAAACAATTATCTGGGATATCAATACTTATGTCAGATAAAATAAACTTTAAAACAAAGGCTATAGCAAGAGACAGAGAAGGACCCAATAATCCCACTTCTGTATTTATCTAAAGAAACCCAAAACCCTAATTCAAGAGGACATGTGCATCCATATGTTCATTGCAGCATTGTTTACAATGGCCAAGATGAGGAGGCAGCCTGGGTGTATCTTAGTCCACAAAGACTTATGTACCCCATTGTTCATTGCAGCGCTTTCCACGGTAACCAAGACATGGAAATAACCAAAGTGCCCTTCAATGGATGACTGGATAAAGAAGCTGTGGTACATATACACAATGGAATATTACTCAGCTATAAGAAAAGATGAAATACCGCTATTTGCAACAACATGGATGGACCTAGGGATCACCATGCTAAACAAAATAAGCCAGACAGAAAAAGCCAAGAACCATATGACTTCACTCATATGTGGAATATAAAACTGAAAGCAACAAAGAAAAAACAAACAAAAAAACTCATGGACACAATCAATAGTTTAAAGATTATTTGGGGGTAAGGATTAAGGGGATGAGAAAAGAGGGAGGGGGAGCCAAATATATGGAGATGGAAAGAGAACTCCCACGGGCGGTGAACATATAATGCAAAAAAACAGACGATGCAGTATAGAATTGTACACCTGGAATCTATGTTACTCTTGATAACCAATGTCACCCCAATAAGTCTAATAATAAAAACATTCAATATTTCCTTTATCTTCAAGTTAAAAAAAAAGTCATTGGGGCCAGATCAGGTGAGTAGGGAGGGTGTTCCAATACAGTTATTTGTGTACTGGCTAAAAGCTCCCTCACAGACGGTGCCGTGTGAGCTGGTGCATTGTCATGATACAAGAGCCATGAGTCGTTGGTGAAAAGTTCAGGTCGTTTCCTTCTAACTTTTTCATGCTGCCTTTTCAGCACTTCCAAATAGTAAACTTGGTTAACTATAGTCCAGTTGTACAAATTCAAAATGAACAATCCCTCTGATATCAAAAAAGGTTAGCCACATCTTTTTGACTCTTGATTTGTACTGACAGAAATTTTTTGGTAGTAGAGAATTGGCTGACTTTCATTGTGCACTTTGACGCTTTGTTTCATTGTTATGTTGGTAACATTCATGTTTCATCACCAGTGACGACATGGCCCGAAATATTGTTTTGCCTCTCTAAAATGTCTTGGCAAACTTCAACTCTTCTTTGTTTTTGTTCATCAGTGGGCTCCTTAGTGACCATTTTTGCACACACCTTTCTCATGCCAAGATTTTCAGTTAAAATTTCCTAACTGTTTCTCTATCAATGTTTACTTGGTCTGCTGAGCTTCTCATAGTCAGCCAATGATTTTGACACAGAATTTGATCAATTTTTGCAATGTTGTCATCAGGTCTGCTCCCTACTGGCTGCCCTGACCTCTCTTCATCAGGGACACTTTCTCTCCCCTCAGAAAAACATTTAATCCATTTGTACACTGCTATTTTCTTCATGGCATTATCCCCATAAACTTGGACTAACATGTTCCTGATTTTACTTCTACTCTCGCCAACTTTAACATGAAATTTAATGTTTGTTCATTGCTTTAATGCATCAGTTTTCAAGCAGTGGTACGTGTACCCCCAGGGGTACATGCTGGGCTCTTCAGGAGTATTTCAAAACTAATCAGTAATGGTTAAAAAAAACAACAACAACAAGTAAATTTTAAAAATGCAAAAAAGTTATTGAACAATGAATGTTAAGTTTGAATCACTGTTAATGGAGACACTTCAAAATTAGATCACATTAGTGAATGATGATTGATGAGGATGTGGCTATGAACCCTTCCCCCAAACCATTCTTCTACCAATCATTAAGCAAAGTTTTAGAACAATCCATTTGTGAAGTTTCTAGAACTTCCCCAAATGTACAAATACATCCATAGCCAGACTGTTTGATCAGTTTAGTTACTGACTCAGTAAACGTAAGTGCATTGTCTTTAATGGTGAATCTTTTCAAGTAGTTTTTTTAATTTAATGTTTAAATATTTGATCATCATTATCAATATTTAACTAATATTTATCTGTTAGGAATATTGTACAATTAAATCTCTGGTTTGTACTTCTAGTGTAATAATTTTTCTTTCCTAGCTTATTACCTCATTTCCACTATTTTACATTAAGACACTGAATAAAAGTGTCAATCCTTAAAAACAGCTGTTTTAAAAACAAGGGGTACAATTTATAGAAGTGGGATTACAGGGGTATACAAGTGGAAAAAGGTTGGGAACCACTGCTCTAAGTAAAGCTCCAACATTCTCGTGACAGCACACAAAAACATGCACAACAATAATGACCACCACTCAGCAAGACACCACCACATGTCAGCACGCACACAGCTGTGAGACACAGATATACGAAAGTTATGACACCTTACCGAGTTGTTTGTACAGTGCTGCCAACATAAGCGCATGATGTCAAGTTCACAAACTTAATTTAAGGGAATTTAAATATGAATCTCAAAGAGATACCTGTACTCTTATATCAAATGCAGTATTATCCACAATACCCAAGATGCAGAAACAACTTAAATATCTATTGATTGATGAATGAACAAAGAAGATGTAGTACACATACACAATGGGATATTATTCAGCTATCCTGCTATTTGTGACAACACAAATAGACTCAGAAGATATTTTGCTAAATGAGATAAGCCAGACACAGAAAGACAAATACTGTATGATCTCATTTACTTGGGGATCTAAAAATAGTCAAATTTGTAGAAGCAGAGAGTATAGTGGTGGTTTCCTGGGACTAGAGGAGAGATGGGGAGATGATGGTGAAAGGGTACAAAGTTTCAGTTATATCAGGAAAATAAATTCTGGAAATCTTATTTATAGTATAGTGCTTATTGCTAAGAATATTGTATACTTAAAATTCACTAAGAGAGTAAATCTTGTGTTAAGTGTTCTTACTACAAAAAAGTAATGATAATACTACTAAAAGGAACAGAAGAAACTTTAAGAGGTGATAGATATGTTTATGGCCTTAATGGTAATGATGGTTTTTCGGGTATATACTTATCTCTAATCTAATGAAGTTCTGTACATTAAGTGCGTACAGCTTTTTACACGTCAATCATACCTCAATAAAGTTGCTTAAAGAAAAATAAAGAAACCAAATTTTGGGCGCCATGGGAAGGCTCAGACATGTTACTTATCCACGTCTGGAGTTTCTAATAGAATTGATGAAGTTTTCCTTAAGGTAATCATTAAGGTGATTTTGTGAAATTGCAAAAAACTGAACTTGGGTTTTTATTCTGTGCATTTGTAAAAGTTAAGATGAACTACTGGGAGACAGCAGAGTATTAGAAATTTGTGTCTCACAGAGACACTGAGCTCCTTTCCTCTAAAGAGAGGATGTTCAGTCAGTGGCTAGACTGAATTGCAAGTTTCAGCCCTCTAGCATATGCCAGGTTGTATCCAGGCCCTGCTATACAGTTTCTGAAGTCTGCAATGGGACTTCATGTAGTGACATTTGCCCATGAGGAACTGGACCTGTGGACTCTATTAACCCTACATATTTTGTAGCTCTGGGCTGTGGAAGGGATGACTTTAGGCAGCATGAGAGTCCAGTGTTGTCAGGCAGTGTATTAGGGGAGGTAACCAGTGAAGACATATGGGAGAAACAGCTCCCAGGGCAACAGTGTCCTCAAAACCACCTTGTATCTAGGTGGTCTGGCTGGCATAGCAGGTAGCCGAGAGTACATCAATCACCTAAACTATAAGACGATGAGCTTGTGAGATGAACAGAAATTTGGAGATCTCCTAACACATTTCATTTTATAGATAGAGAAATGGATGCCCCAAAATGTATGGGAACTTGCTCAAGGTACCACAGAGACAAAATGCATCGTTATGGTGAGACAGTCAAGTGAGACACTGTTACTAGGACTCACAGAAGAAACATATCTTCCCCAGGAGCTAAGAGAGACCAGAAACAAAGGTCCTGGGCAAAGAGGGAGGTGGATGGGTGCAAAAGGGTCATCATGGCAAAGAGGGCCTGAGGTGAGGTGGGTCAGGATAGCCAGGATCCAGATCAATAGCAGTGGTGTTTTCGTAAGGGTATGTGTGAAGGTGAGTGTGTGTGTGCGCGCGTGCGTGTGTGTGATGGTGAGTGTGTGTGCGTGTGTGTGATGGTGAGTGTGTGTGTGTAATGGTGTGTGTGTGTGTGTGTGTGTGTGA
>PVJL010009859.1:0-53834 GCA_004026885.1 Lyroderma lyra | reverse complement strand
TTGTCCTTACAGCTGAGGTGTGTTTCTTGGAGACAGCATATGGATGCATTCTGTTTTTTAATCCAGTCTGCTACTCTGTGTCTTTTTATTGGTGAGTTCAGTCCATTAACATTTAGAGTGATGATCGATATGTGAGGATTTCCTGTGGCCATTACTTATTTCTTTCTTTGTTTTTGTTTGTTTGTTTGTTTGTTTGTTTATTTTTGTTTCTTTCTTGTTGCCCCAACTTTGTTCCATTTTTCCTGATGTTTTCTTTCAGGCTGAAGAAGCTCCTTCAGTATTTCTTGGAGTGCTGGCCTCGTGCTGGGAAATTCCCTCAGCTTCTGTGTATCTGAGAAGGTCTTTATTCCACCTTTATACCTGAAAGATAATTTTGCTGGATAATTCTTGGCTGGAAGTTTCTCTCTGTTAAATTTTTGAATATTGGATTCCACTCTCTTTTGGCTTGTAGAGTTTCTGCTGAGAAATCTGATGACAGCCTGACGGGTTTTCCTCTAAATGTTATAGTTCTTTTTTCCCTGGCTGCCTTGAGGATTGTCTCTTTGTCTTTAGTTTTGGACATCTTTAGTACCATGTGTCTTGGAGAAGATCTGTTATGGTCCAGGTATCTAGGGGACCTGTTTTCTTTTTGAACTTGGGGTTCCAGATCTTTCCATAGGTTTGGAAAGTTCTCATCTACGATTTGTTTGAGTATGCTCTCTGTAGATTGCTGTGCCCCTTCTTCTATTCCTATTATCCTGATGTTGTTTTGTCTCATGGAGTTGGATAGTTCTTGCAGAGTTCTCTCAATCCTTTTGGTTCTATATTCCCTCTCTTCCTCTTTCTGGGCTGTTTCCATGTTCTAATCTTCAATATCACTAATTCTTTCCTCCATCTGGTTGGTCCTGTTTCCTATGGCAGTTATTTCATTTCTCACTTCTTTTATCATATTATTTATTTCTCGTATTTCTGTCTCAATCTTTCTTATGTTTTGAATTTCTTTGTTAAATTGTTCTTTTTGTTCACAGACTTCCTTTTTTATGTCGTTTATATCCTTTTTTATGTTATTTATCTCAGCTATGGTGTTCTGCCAATAGGTTTTCATTTCTCTCACAGCCTTTAGAATGGCTGCTTTAAATTCTCTGTCACTTAAATGAGACCCTTCCAGTTCTAAGAAGCTGTCTTATGGGTAACTTTTATGTTCTTTCTGAAGAATTTTAGTTTTTAAGGAATTCATCCTCTCCACTGGGTTCTTCCTCTTTGACATGAGGACTTTATGTTCAGTGCCCAGATTATTGCTTTTGTGGTGTCTTGCTGTAGGACAGACACTAGGGGGCACTGGGGGTCAAGTTTTGGGGGAGAGGGGGCTGTTGGTTTCTTGTTTCTGATCTCCTACTGTGTTTGGAGGCTATGCGCATATATCCTGTGGAGAGGCCAAGAAAAGGCGCTCCAAGGGCAGCTCTGCCTTCTGCCCTTTGCTGGGGAAGCTGTTCTGAGGCTTGTTTCTGCTGGCTAGGGTGAATGCTATCAAATCAGCCTTTCTTCCTAGCCCTGATTCAGCACCTGGCTGTCTACGGGCTCACACTGCTTTCAGAACCCTGGGGTGCACGAGGAAGTGCACGTTCTATAAGTCCAAAGCTGTGGGCCTGGCCTGAGACAGCAGGGTCGCCTTTGCAGTGGGCTGGGAACAGGAACTACAGCCCTGTGTAGGTCTCCAGGGGGCCTAGAGCTAGGGTGTCATCTTTGCAGTTCAGAGTCCCTGCTCAGCCCTTCTACCACTCAAAAGTTTCAGAGACTGGCTCCCAAACTCCGTCCCCAGCATGCAGCTCCAAAGTCCAGCTCCCCTGCGGTCTCTCCCCTCCCCTGAACTGCGCAGCTCCGAATAGTCAGCAGTGATTTTGTTATTTTGCAGTCTGTCTCTACTCCCTTCCCTCTCCCCAACTCGCCCCCTTCTCGCCAACCTTCAGGTGTTTACCTGCTATTTGTGGATTTCTCAACAGCTGTTTTGTCACTCAGGGTCCTCTTTCTTGGCTCCTGGATGGCCGTTCAATTGTGTTTTCTGGGAGAGGCTTTAGGGACATCCTCTCCAGTCGCCATCTTGCCTTCTTCCTTGCATGCATATATTTTAGAAAGTAATATAAGGTCTGACAAGTTCACTAACTCATCCTAGAAAAAGTGCTACATACCTCATTGTTGAATATCACTACAGTCACCTTCAAAGTCCTCCCCTTGGGAAGCTGTGCACTGATGCCAGCACCTAGTCCATCCTTAAAAGCGATTTTGGAACTCTTTCTGGAACGGCCATCAGAGTTCTCACTGTATTACCCTTGATGTCTGAATGTCATAAAAATGTCTTCCTTTCAATCTTTCCTTTATCTTTGAGTAAAGAAAAAAGTCACTGGGGGCCAGATGAGCTGAGCAGGGAGGGTATTCAAATGCAGTTATTTGTTTACTGGCTAAAATCTCCCTCACAGACAGTTCCGTGTGAGCTGGTGCATTGTGAGGCAAGAGCCATGAGTTGTGGGCAAAAAGTTCTGGTCATTCTCGTCTAACTTTTTCACCCAGCCTTTTCAGCACTTCCAAATAGTAAACTTGGTTGAATGTTTGTCCAGTTGCTACAAATTCATAATGAACAATCCCTCTGATATCAAAAAAGGTTAGCAACATCTTTTTGATTCTTGATTTGGATTGATGGAACATTTTTGGTCATGGAGAATTGCTGACTTTGATTGTGCACTTTGATGCTTTGTTTCACAGTTGTATTGGTACATCATGTTTTATTACAAGTGATAACATGGGCCAAAACATCATCTTGCTTCTCCAAAAGGTCTTGGCAAACTTCAGCTCTCCTTTGCTTTTGTTCATTGGTGAGCTCCATTGGGACCATTTTTGCACACACCATTCTCATGCCAAGATTTTCATGTTTGTCTATTGACATTTACTTGGTTTGCTATGTTTCTCACGGTCAGCCAATGATTTTGATGCACAATTTAATAAATTTCTGCAATGTTTTTGTCAGTTCCACTCATTATTTGCTGCCCTGACCTCTCTTCACCAGTGTTGCTTTCTCTTCCCTCAGAAAAAAGTTTAATCCATTTTACACTAATATTTTCTTCATGACATTATCCCCATAAACTTGGATTAATATGTCCCTAATTTCACTTCCACTCTTGCCAAGTTTAACAAGAAATTTAATGTTTGTTCATTGCTCTAATTCAAGCTTCAGCAATCTCACGACAACACACAAAAACATGCAACAATAATGAACACCACTCAGCAAGACACCACCACACATCGACACAAACACAGCTGTGAGACACAGATGCCAAGTTTATGACACCTTATAGAGTTGTTTGTACAGTGCTGCCAATGTAGGCGCACGGTGGCAAGTTGCAAACTTTATTGTCAGACCTATAATCCCTAGACTGACCCAAGATGACATACTGTAGCTGAAACTTCTAGAAGAGCTGCAGCTTCCGCCCTTCTAACACTTGTGCAGGTTGCAGGAAGGAACTTTAAAGGCAGTTCTTTGACTGATGGATAATATTTATCTCCCCAGTAGTTATATCATCACTTACCTCAGCACTTCAGACACCACCTTGTTGCAGCAGTCCCACTACCCACACATTTGATGCTCCCCTAGAAGGACTCACAGATCTCAGCATATGGTTGTACTCAGTGTTAAGATTTATTACAGCTACCCAGGCAGATCAGGAGGTGATAAAAACATGTCAGACGAAGTCTGGAGGTTTCTTGTACTCTTCCAAAAGGGGGGCTACACCCAGCTCACTCCTACAGCTGTTAAGTGCAGCCACACATCTGCCTGAGGAAGTCTGTGTGAGACTTGGTGTCCAAGGTTTTTAACTGGGGGCTGGTCACGTAGGCACGCACTGCCTATCCACAGCTACAAAAATCCTAGACTCCCAGGCAGAGAGCTGGTGTCCACCATAAATCACATTGTTTAGGCAGACCAGTACAGTGACCTCATTGGCTCTGGGAACATTCTAAATGCAATGCCAGCCAGATGCCAGCTCTGCCTGTGTTACTTGATCTCCCTTAGATTTAGTTTTTTCACTTATTAACTGGGCAATGGAATAAGGAATAGGGTCTTAACCTCCCAAACCTCATGATGCACTTAGCACAAAGACTGGCAAAGCATTCTATGTAAGTTATTATTATTGAGTTAAACAAAATTGTATCAATGGTATTTATAATAAATCAATGATGCAGGACATTCAATATGAGCATGTAGATACTGAAAGAATATGTAAGCTTGTTGGTAATGAAAATAGGCATTGTGTTGATTTATGCCATTCTACATGTCTCTAGTTGTATTTTTGGGGGTAGCATTTTGTTTAATAAAGCTATCCCAATTATTTAAAGGGTATTAACATAGTCACGTGTTGAAAAAGAACAACAGAGGTTACTGACTTAAATAATCCTTGAGCCTTGAAGAGATTTCATTGGAATTTTGGTATGAAGGTTTTTCTTAGTACTGGGAAAGGCAAAGCAGCAGAAGTAAAATGAGTTGAAAAGTAGTACAAGGTCAGACTGCACCCCTATCCTCCCTAGTGCTCTGCCTGAGGAAACATGCCTTTTATTCACTGAGTGCTGCAATTTGTCTGGTACTGTGCTAAATGCCTTACAGCTTCGTTTCATTTGTAAATTAGGTACCATTATCCCAAGTGTACAGACGAGGAAACTGTGGCCCAGAGAATCTAAATAATACGCCCAAGGTAGCTCTAGTAAGTGCAGGTGTGGGAACTCGAACTCAGGAAGGCCTGACTCAGAGCCAGGGTTCTTTCTTTTTTTGTTGTTCCATTTCTCTGTGCCTGACTTTTCCACGTTCAAAACTCCACCCAGGCAAATCATGACTCTAAATGTTCAAACTGCTGGACACAGAGGAAAGTGGATTCATATTAACCCAGGACTTAGGAGTTATTTATAGCTCATTTAATTGCCATTCTGTCTTTTAATGGGTTTACCCCAAATCATTCCATACAGATGAGTTTTTAAAATGCCTGGGCTACAGCTAATTTCATATAAAGGTGTTATTAGAGGCAATCTGTTAGAAGTAAATGTTTTCAATAAACCAAAGGAGTAAAAGACAATCATGTATCTGGAAAACCAGAAAGGCCATTTTATCCAGGCTTCCTTTTCCAAGAGAGGTACATTCTTTCCACTGTTCTCTTCAGAGAACTTGGCTTGATGATATATGCAAGGTGCACAGAACACACACACACACACACACACACACACACACACACACACCAAGAAAAAGAAAAAAGAAAGAAGGCAGGAAACCCAAAGCAGTGTGGTCCAAAGCCCCAGGAAACCTTCAGTAAGCAACACATTCCAGATTTTTTGATCTAAACAGGAGAAAATACACAGGATCTAAAACCTCTTGAGAACAGTGCCTCCATTTCAAGGTCACTTGTGTAATGCAGAGAAACATCAGCCTGTTTGAAATAGTGAAAAGAGAAAATCACAGTTTAGTAGTAGGTAGGGTGTGGAATAGCAGCATAAAACACGCATAAAATTTGCAGTCTCATAAAGCTGCAACGATGTCTACCTGAGAGAAGTGCTGACACCTTCCTGAAACTCTGTACCACCCATGGGAGTCCCATGGGAGTGACCCCATGTAAAACATTCCAGAACTTAGTAGTTTTAAATGAAAGTATCTTAGGAGGATCCAGGGGAATTTGGAATAATATTTAAAAGTAATTGTGTGCTACCAATATCACACCACAGAAAACTTCTGGTGGAAAACTTCTAATGTGATTTCCCACCTTATTGTGTGGTGCTCACTTTGAATTTCTCCTTGGCCTGTCACCAAAAAGCAGTTCTTTCTAACTAGTGAGAAAGCTTAGGTCTCAAGCAGAAATCCTGAGCTATTTAGAACAGGAAGAAGAAAACTAGACAGATAGACAGAGATAATAGAGATATAGACAGAGATATAGCCACTAGGTTCTTCATTAAATTGAAGAACAAGGATGACTTTCCTGTAATTTTTATTTCCCTTTAGAGAAAACGGTTTTAACTTTTTACTCCATAGAGTTGCTACAATGTCTTACTTTTTTTTAGCCTATGTCCAATAACAAGAACTGTATTTATCCATAGTGTTAGGTAGCCAGTCATCGCCAAGGGCACCTAAAGGTTCAGACACAGAACTAAACCAGAGAAGCCTTCAAATAAGAGCCCAGAGAGTGGCAGTCTCATAAGCTCTAATTTCCTTCTTCCATGAATGGATTTAATGTTTCTTGGTCACCATTGTCAGCTTGACTATACTTTTGGAGTGTTCTGGATCTGTTATCCTAACATAACTATTAATAGTGTCCCCATCACTCTCAGAAGTGCCCCATTTCAGATGTGGTGTTTTAACTATAGGATTATCTTAGAAATTACTGTAAATACATATATATATTTATATGGATCTCCAGGGAGAAAGATGAGTATATCAACCCAATATTGCCATCAGCAAACCTCCCCTAAAAACAAACTCAAAACCAGGTAGTACCTGCCCTATGACAGGAGCTCTGGTCAGTTAAGGACATTTTAAATTCTTCAGTAAGAACTGACTCTGTTAAAGCCCAGAGATTCTGGTTCAATATTACCATTTATTCATCTTATATACTTTGTTAGTCCAGTTCCTTCCAGACTCTGGTAGCTGTAGGACCCCAGGAAGTAGATTATGCTGTTGACAGCTTTCATGAAGTGTCATTCATGAAGTTATTTATTGCCCATCAATACTTCGCAGGCCAACCTCATAAGGGCCAACGATTACACTGACTCGTTAGTGTGTTAGAGTCAGAACAAACATGATTTAATTTCTTATGCATTCTCTTTTGAAGTTGAATTCAAAAATATCAGGACTTATTGTTTTAAATACTACCATTGTAATTCTTATTACTGTATGTTATTTTCTTGAGTTTTGAAGGAAAATAAGTATCAGAGAATATAAGAAAAAAAAAGAACAGCCTACGTATGGCAGAATAAAAGTAGCTAATATGTGTTGAGGGCTTACTAAATACCAGGAACTTTTCTTAGTCATTTATGCATTAAATTCATCCTCAGAAGAGTCCTAGGAGGTAAACAATATAATTTCACCCACTTTACAGATGGTCAAGCTGTAGCACAATGAATTCAAATCACCCGTCCACCACATTCAAATCATACAGCTCCTGAGTGGCGCCATCGGATTTTATTCCAGGTTGAATCCAAAGCCTGCATCTAACAGCTTCACACACTGCCTACCTGGCCTGACCACATCAACAATTCAGCAAACAAGTAGGCACTGGGCTTCCCTAGGCATGCACTGAGCACCAGTGTCTGAAGTCACCAGTCTGTGACAAGCCTATGCTGGGGACCAGATGGCAGACAGAAGGAGTGGAACTCTCACCCCTGCCCTCACGGAAATCACAGTGTTTATGGAGAGGAGCAGCCACAAATTGGGCTGCACACTGAAATCACTTGGGAGTTTAAAATAAATGATGTAGGGTGGGAGGTGCGGGGAGGCTGAGGGGGTCTTCACCTCCAGAATCTGATTTAATTCAGCTGGGTCACAGTCTGGGCATAAGGATTTTTGAAAGCTCCCCAGGTGATTCTAATGTGAAGCCATTGAGGCAACCAGTGATGTAGAGCAAATATTAACCAAGGTGGAAAAGTCATTGCAAACATTTTTCTAAACAATCTGGCTGGTGAAATAGATTTAAGAGTTGTGCGTCCACTGCAGGCTGAAGTTGTCAGAAAATGCTGCATGGTATCCTAAAATTGGCCTTGAAGGCTAGATCATGTTTGAGTAGATGGAAGAGAGGGCACAGAACAAAAAGAAATGAAGGCAGGAATGAGTTTGATCCTAGGTGGAGGCAGGAGTAGAACAAAGCACATACTGTTCCTCTTGGGCACAGTAGCTCCCAGGAATTAGGCTCCAACCAGCACTGCCAGTTCTGTCTGGCTGGCTCACAGGTAACCAGGCAGGATCATCTCATGCCAGAACAACCTCATTCCTAACAAGTAGCTGAGTTCGATGGCTGGTACCCCTTCAAGCTCTCTATCTGGGATCTACCATTTAATGGTATCTCATCTCTAAGAGAACTTGAGAACTCAGTGCTCAACCACCTTCCATATCATCCACATCATACTTCTTAGGAAAGTTCTAGAAGAAACTGATAGAGATTTGTATCCCAAAAACCAATTGCTTCTCATCCCCTGTACTAAGCATCTCTCTGTTCCTGTGGCGGTTTCAACACCTGGTCAAAAACAAGCACTGAGACCCAAAAGTCATTTCCAAGTAGTTCTTAGACTCGGTATTGTGAAACAGATTGGTCCCTGGTTTTTCAATCATGAACCATAAATTAAAATTTTATTTTATTATCTATAACATGTCACAAAGTGAAATGAAGCAATGAATACAGTATTTGTAAGGGGTAGGTCATAAAAACCATCGCAAATGGTTTACAAGAAAGAATTAGATTCATACCCCACTTGCTAAATAATAAATTCTCCCACCTCCCACCACTTCTCACCTTACTAAATTCTCATAAAAATACAAGCATCTTCCCATAGGGGACACATATCACCCACAGAGGTTTATTCATAATAAAATAAAACTGAAAGGAAGGAACATTGAAAGACTCCTGAGTACTATTTGTGGTTCTGCCACAAAGTGCTTGTATTAATTACTGTGAAAACATCACTCTAACTTTCCTGGGTCCTACATTCATTGTCTATAATGTGTAAGGAGAAGATAAAAAACCTCTAGGACGTCCAACCTGCAGCCCGTGGCCCAGGATGGCTTTGATTGCAGCCCAACACAAATCCGTAAAGTTTCTTAAAACATTAGGAGATTTTTTGTGACCCTTTTTTCAAAAGCTCATCAGCTATCATTAGTGTTAGTGTAGTTTATGTGTGGCCCCAGGCTATTCTTCTTCCAACATGGCCCAGGGAAGTCAGAAGTTTGGACACTCCTGTTCTATGGTCACTTCCAGGTATGACATGTCTGGATTCCTGGGTCTAGACCACCTACTTCCCTGAAAACATGCATGGACCAACTTGGAACACAAACTGATTATAGGGATGACAGGAAGTCATTAGGTTAGTTGTGTTACTAGGCTGAATATACTTATTGTATTAATTCAGGGCTTGTTTTCAATAAATACCCATTTTAGTTTGACATTGGTTTTAGGCCTGACTTGTCAAAATATAGTGAGAAAGTCATATATTTGGTAGTTAATCTCCAAATATGGCTACCTAATAAACCACACCTCTCATTATTCACATGCTTGTATAGTCCCTTTACCCGTCCTACTTAACCAAAAGAAGGCAGCTGAAGTGATGCCAAGGGACTTCCAAGGCCAGGGCAAAGAAGCCTTATACCTTACTCCTCAGGACACTTGTTCTGGGGGAAGCTAGCCTTCATGTACAGAAGTCTGACTACCTTGAAATCACCACACTGTAAGGAAGCTCAAGCTAGTCATGTAAAGAGGTTGTTAGAAATAATAAACCAATTCAGTAAAATTGCAGAATATAAAATCAGCAGAAAAATTAGCTGTGTTTCTGTAACATTAACAATTAACTATCTGAAAGAGAAATAAAGAAAATGATCCCATTTAAAATAGCATTAAAGACAACAAAAGACTTAAGTATAAACATAACCAAGGAGGTAAAAGATCCGTATACTGAAAACTATAAAACATTATTGAAAGAAGAGGACACAAACAAATGGAAAGATATGCAGACTGGCTATATGAAATTCACAATAAATAATATGTGTGCTACACAACCGTCATATCATTAAACTTTGTAATACACTTTATACAGATATGCATACATATACAAGGGCTGTCGGGAAAAAATCCAGCCATAAATACCTCCATTTTTAATATTTCATGATTAGATACTTCTGGATAGGCATCGTACACACACACACACACACACACACACACACACACACACACACAAGTGTACACATATATATCAGTGAACAAAATTAAAGTTTTCCCTATTTTGTTCATATTTAAGTATTATTCTAATTAAAAACTATAGTTCAACACTGGATATTTGTAATTCTTTCTTTAGAAAAAGCCTGTACATTACTTAAATTTGAGGGAAAAAATAAACTTAAAGCCTTTTTCAGAAGTAAAACAGCCTGTTCATTACCGAGAGCTGAATGGTGACACAGCATAAAACTCAGTCAAAAGTCATCGCTAAGGAGGGTGGGGACTGTCCTTTGTTACTATTTGTGTGTGTGTTTGTAAATCACCAAAAATAAGATCACACTCAATATTTATCATTTCTAAAACATAATTTAATTGGTGACTAAGCTGTTATAACTCCCTTTAAAGGGATGGGATTTTCACAGGATAATCTAAAGTAGACAGGTGTATCAGTCAGGGTTCTCCAGAGAGACAGAACAGGACGGGCATGGATGGATGGATGGATGGATGAATAGATGGACAGATTTATGTTAAGGAATTGGCTTATGGGATTGTAAAGGCACAAGACCAAAATCTGCAGAGCTGTAGTCTCAGTCAGAGGCAGTCTACTGGCAGAAATCCTTTTTGCTCAGGGAATGTTAATCTTTTTAAAACTAATGCTTTCAACTGATTGCACAAAACCCAGTTGTGTTATGGAGGGTAATCTACTGTATTCAAAGTCCCCCAATTTTAAATGCTAATCATATTTAGAAAACACCTTCACAGAAACATCCAGAAGGTTTGACCAAATATCTGGGCACTGTGGATCAGCCAAAATGACACATAAAATTAAACATTTGTAGTAGGATATTTAACATCACCACAAGTTCATCCAGCATTTATTCATTGGTAATTTGCAAATATATATGAAAATATTTAGTATGTTATGCTTATGTTTTTTTCTGAGATAAGAGATCAGTTCTGGCATACGGTTATAAATTGAAGTTTACTTTGGCAAATAACCATGAACAAGACCTCACTGCATTTAAAATTATTTCAGGTTTTCCTGTTGTCTGTTAAGTTAATTTGACCAGCATCAAAAATATAAAGCAAATTAAATGGAAATTATCAGAGAGTAATTTAAACTCAAAAGGAAATATGAAAGGATTGGATTTGGAAAAGAAGATGAATAAATAAAGGTCAGATGTTGTACTCTCCATGTTACCATTTTAAAAGAGCACAATGGTGACATAAAAGCACCATGGACACGGACAGGGAGAGCTGAGGAATAAGAGAGCTAAAGGTCCCACCAGCGTGTCAGAGGAAGAAATTGCCAGGGAGGATCAGAAAACTGGAGAACAGAAATGAAGTCCACCTGGAGCAATGAAAGAAAGGACCATAAAGCATCTCAAGTTATAAAGAAGAGACTAGAAAGAGGGACATCCCACAAATAGCCTGAAGAGCATTGGACTTGGAAGCAATAATGTGCTGAGGTGTGGGGACGCAAAAACGATAAAGACGGAGCCAGAGTGCTGTTGGTGATGAAGCATTTTCAGATGACCTGCTTCTGAAGACCCCATGCCTCAACCAGAACCATGTGCCATTTCCACCGAAAGCCAACTTGGCAGCGTGATGCCACCCTGCATCTTCAGTTCAAAATACCCAGATGAAATTAATTATAACTGAAGTTTAAATTAAATAGCCCAGTCATGGCAAAAACGAGGCCTTTACGTTCTCCTTGCACCAGAGGAATTTATTTAATTTTCCTCTGGACTAAGACAGTTATGATCACTGCAATGGGCCGTGGGATCCCTTCTGCTGTTTTTGCATACCCTTCCTCAGGCTCCAGTGTGCTTTTGCCTCCAAAGGCCTGTACATGGACTGTCTTCCACTGGGGGCCCTCGAGTCCTGGCATAGCTGGGCTGCAGGAGCAGAAAGCCAGTGTGCTGGCAAGTTTACACCTGAACCTCCCGGCCCCAACCAGACTGACAGACGAAAATAAAAACCCATCTCTTTGCTTGAGGTCAAGACAACTCTGAGCTGTTGCTTCCACTCAACAAGTCCCCTGCAGGACTTGAAACTCTCCCCTGGACGTGATCTGAGGCACCCCTGGCTTGGCTCCTGCCCTTACCCGTATCTCCTAGGGACACTTGCTGGTGAATCTCTGCAGACACACTGTTTTTATCCATCAGTGCAAGATGAATCTACAGTTTATATTCTTTCGGCCTTTAGGGTTCTGTCCAAACAATAGATGCAAAACAAGATAAAACAAACAAATGCAAGACCGTTACAATGAGCCTCCCCACCCCCGATTCCATAGTCAAAGTCATAAACAAACAGTGAGTTACAGACATCTCAACTCCATAAACTCATCAGCTCCAGTGATGGCATAGATGATATCACTGGTGGCCAGAGTTTACCACGGAAAGTAGCTTTACGCTGCGGGGAGAGAACGCACTTCAGAGCCAAACAGATGTGGATGTAATGCTGGCATAATGCATTCCTAGTCCTGCACCCATCGAACCCTCTGAATCTAGAAAATGGCAATACTGACTTCAAAGAGTTTTAAAAAGTGAGACAATGTTTAAAAGCACCCAGTCCATAGTAAATACAAATGACTATATTTTGCTTTTAAAGAGAATGATTTTGCCACAAGGAAAACAGCTGATGGAAGCATCTGTTTCCCTACAATGAGAGACCTTGGGGTACAGCCCTAATTAATTTGTTATTAGCCACTCGCTTACATTAGGGAGAGACATGGCAATTATTATTGTTTGCCAGTAACCTTAAGGTTCTCTTGAATTATTGAGGCTTCTTTCACTCACTCATTCACCCATGTTTGGGTAGTTATATCCTGGGCACTGAGATACACAGAGATAAAACAGATGAATTCAATGCCAATAAACAAGTCAACAAGTAATTAATGTAATTAGAAATGGTGATAAATATCATGAGAGAAAAAATAGGAGGGATGGGATGAAGTAACTCTGCAAGGGGAGAGGAGCAACATTACACAGGACAGTGAAGAACACCTCTCTGAGGGAGGGGTATTTGAGCTGAGTCTCGAGTTAAGGTAGAGGCCAATCTTGGGAAGATCCAGGAAAGCACACTGCAGACAGAGGGAACAGCAAGTCCTAAGATGGGAGAGACTTTGGGCCTGTCATTGCCCAGGTTTGTAAGCAGGGCAGGTTTTGGCGGTGGTACACCTAGTTGAAAAAACACATGTGGAACCAACATGCGGGGACCACAAACAATCCAGTGAACAAGCCACTTCATTGTGCATCTGGGACTAAATATACGTATTCAAACAAAAGTGGCATCTTGCTGCATCGGCCCAGTAGCAGTTGTTTGGGTTTTCATGGTTACATAAGGCGGTACATGCGCAGTAACTGTCAGCCCCAGGAATTCCTCAGCCCCAGACGTGGACTGATTATACCAAGGTCAAGCCTGAGCAGCGGGCCTGGCTTTAACCCTTTACAGCAGGCTTGGCTTTAACCCTTTGGGGACTGACAGGGTCCACTGGGACTAACGTGCTCTGAATTCAGTAGGGAAGATGAAGCCGGCCAACTGGGCAGGCATAAGATGATGTGGTTGTTTGTGGGCGTACTGAATGGTCGAACTCAGCCGAGTACAGCAAGGTTGTCCACCCTGCTGGCTCTGAATGTGGCCCAACACAGGTTCATAACCTTCCTTAAAACATTCTGAGATTTTATGCATGAACCTTTTTTTCCCCAGCTCATCAGCGATTGTTAATGTTAGTGTATTTTATGTGTGACCCAAGACAATTCTTCTTCTTCCAGTGTGGCCTAGGGAAACCAAAAGATTAGGCACCCCTGGAGTACAAGTGTGGAAGGCTTTTTGTTTATCTCCACACTTTGCTCCTAAATATATTTTATCAAATCCCTCTTTTCTTCCCCTTAATGACATGTCAGGAAGAACTTAAGAGCTTTAAGCTAACTTCAGGTATAAAGCAAGCCCGTTCAGTAAGCCTAAATACAATCTAAAAGTTATCCCTCAAATGCAGTTTAGAATGCTGTTCCTGATTGGCAGCTGTCAGCTTTTCGACTTTTCCATGTCATCCCCCTCCTCCTTTATGGGTCTTTCCTTCTCCTCTAAGGTTGTGAGTCTTGGAGAGGATGGGACTATGGATGCTTCCTGGTTCAAGGATATTCAAGGACCCTCTCACACTGGGAGTATGTGCGAGTTCTTCCGAAAGCCCTGAAGAGGACAGCCCGTTCCTCGATGTAGATTATCTACCCACTGTGACCTCATCCAACCCACTTTCACTTGGTAACACATTCTGCAAGCTCTGGATGCAGCCTGGTTGCCTTTCACATGGAAGGATTGTCACCTTTGCTAAGCAGTGAGGCCATGGTTTCCCTAAAGCTGGGCCCTCTTCCCCCTACACTTGCTCTTTCTGCATCTGTTTTTAAGCACACACATGAGATCAACAAATCCATGGCATAAGCAAACTTCCAGCCTATAATTCAGATGAAACTCACACCTTTTTCAGATACTCCTAATCTCTGCAAGTGCATCTCCTGAAGTGCCCATTCTCCTCACCAGGCTTGACACAAAATAATGCCCTCTCTTCCCTCAAGAGAAGAAAAAGGAAAATCTACAGCCCTCTGCCACAGGCTGATGAGTCAGTAATTATCCTTTCGTCTAGATTTAGGTAGACTCATACGGAACGAGTCAAGAGGTCTGACAGGTGTGGCAATGAACTTGATGCTGCCTTTTCATACCAAGTCCTGTGGAGTCAGGTCGCACACTATGCTTTCCAGTGCACAACTACTGAGCATCTCTTTCACTCTGAATACAGCCCTTTGGATTGAATACAATACAAAGTTTTTTGCTTTGGATGTGATCTATATGATGCATTTATTATTAATAAATGCTTGGTGGTGATCCATGGCACTTATTGAAATTCAGATATAATAAAGGATAAATGTATTTAGTCATCAGAACTTATGAGTGTGATTTTTTTCTTCACTGAAATTTGAACACATTCCTATTCCTTCTCCTAACTGATCTTTTAGTTACTTATGGCAACCACTTGTGAACAGTTGTGATCTCTAATGTACTCTCTAGTGAGAGATCACACTTCTGCTAAGCCTGCTACCCAATCGTCTACAAAACCCTCACACTACAGTGTGTGTTTTCATCTCTCTCTATCTTGGTTCTGTTATAAACAATCTCTTCTAACCAATGCAGACACCTGGGAAGAGGCATGATGGATGGGTTCTTTACCTTTTCTAATTGAGCTTCTTGTTTTTGCTTATAATGAAAGAGAAAATTAGGAAAGCTGGATGCCTTAGTTTCATACTGTGTAAGGAAAGAAATTCGTAGAGTTGAAAAAGCCCTTATTAATTAACCATAGCTAATGCATACAAGGTTACAATAAAAAAATTAAATGAAAAAAATAATGTACATTTTTGGATCCTAAAAGTAAAGAGAGACTCAGGAAGTCACAGAACCACATTAAACCTTTCTCTCTGACAGTTAACAATGATAGATGATTAAATAAAATCCTAGATCCATAAACTGGCACATCATTGTATAGCTAATGTGCCATTTTTCATGTATTCAGTACATGAAGTAGACCAGCTCTGAAGAATTTGATGCTTCAGTAAGTTTTAAAAAGAGCAATTCCAGAAATGGTTTGCATGGCATTACTAGCCACAGGATTTTGGTGCTCAAGTATGCCTTCCAGATGTCTGTTTAAACACAGATCTAAGAATAAAACACAGTGACCTAAGTTAGATAACCAATGAGGGCATTCATCCTTTTCCTCAAGCATAAAGGTATAGCAGATCAGTGTGTAATACATTGCCTATTCTCAGGGGCTCACCCTGCACATGCAGTCTTTGATTTCATTAAAAGTGTGTGATGATTAAATTCTTTTGAAAGTATTGTGCTGCAGTCACATTGTGCCATCTAAGTGAACAAGACAGCTCTTCTTACCAGGAAAGAAAAGAAATAGATAAAAGCTTTTAAGGCATATTACCATTCATAGAACATATCTTATGGAAAAATCTCTAAAACAGAAAAGAAAAGCCATAAATCTGGTTTTTATTGATTTGCTTTATTTTTTTTTCCAAAGTCAAAAATTATATAAAGAAAGATTCAGAAGAAGAAGACAAAATAGTCTCTTCAATAAATAGTGATGGGAAAACTGGATAGGAAAATGCAAAAGAATGAAATCAGACTACTACCATTGCCTCAAAATATACTCAGACATGAAACCATAAAACTCCCAGAAGAAAACATAAGCAATATATGGTGATGGAAAGATAAATCACATTAGGTGGTGAACTTATTATACATCAAGTTGACAATGCACTGTAGAATTGTATGCCTGAAAACTATGTAATCCTTGCTAACAGATGTCACCCCAATAAGTCTAACAATAAAAATAAATTAAAAAAAGAAAAGAAACCATAGGGAATAAGCTCCTTGACATCAGTTTCGGTGATAGTTTTTGGATCTTATTCCAAAAGCAAAGGCAACAAAAGCAAAAATAAACAACTGAGACTACATCAAACTAAAAATCTTCTGCACAGCAAAGGCAATCATTAACAAAATGAAAAGGCAACCTACTGGATGGGAAAAATGTTTGCAAATCATATATCTGATAAGGGATTAATATCCAATATTTATAAAGAACTCATACCAAATAGCAAAAAAACCCCAACTGATTTAAAAATGGGCAGAGAAACTGAATAGATATTTTCCCAAAGAAGACATACAGATGGCCAACAGGTACATGAAAAGGTGCTCAACATCACTAATCATCAGGGAAATGAAAATCAAAACCACAAGATATCACCTCACACTTGTTAGAATGGCTATTATCAGAAAAGACAAGAGAAGTGTTGGTGAAGATGCGGAGATAAAGGAACCCTGTGCACTGTTGGTGGGAATATAAATTGGTGCAGCCATTATGGAAAACAGTACGGAGGTTCCTCAAAAAATTAAAAATAAAACCAGCATATGACCCAGCAATTTCATCTCAAGATATTTATTCAAAGGAAATGAAAACACCTACTCAAAAAAAGCTATATGCGCCCTTACGTTCATTGTAGCACCATTCTCAATAGCCAAAATATGGAAAGAACCTAAAGGTGAAGGAATAAAAAGATGTCACACACACACACACACACACTATTCAGCTATAAGAAGGATAAAATCTTGCCACTTGCAACAACAGGGATGGACCTTGAGGGCATTATGCTGAGCAAAAAGATTTCAGACAGAAAAAGCCATACTGCATGATCTCACTTATGTATGGCATCTAAGAAACAAAAAGAAAAACCAAGCTCACAGATAACAGAGCATTGCCAGAGTTGGTGGGGGTGAGAGAAATGGGTGAAGGGGGTCACAAGGTATAAACTTCTAGTTATAAAATAATTAAGTAATTGGGATGCAATGTATAGCATAGTGGCTATAGTTAATAATACTATATTGCATATTTGAAAGTTGCTAATAGAGTAGATCTTAAAAGTCCTCATAAAAAAAAATCTGTACCTATGTTTGGTGAAGATGCTACCTAGGCTTACCTTGGTGATCATTTCTCAACATATATAAATATCAAATCATTATGTTTTCTATCTGAAATTAATATGGTATATGTCAATTATACCCCCCCAAAACTAGTTGGAAACAAGGGCAAAGACAAAATTATAAATATTAGACAATTTATTTTGAAACTTCTTGAGGAGTTAAATTTGAGAAATGTAAAAGGTTTTGTTCATATCAGAGAATAAACTATACTTGTATGCATGCACCATTGCATACACTTGGTCAGGTGCAGGATTACCTTATTCTGTGGGAAAAATGATCCAAACCAACCATAGCATTGAAAAACTGGACTGATTGCTATGCTATCTCAGCCATAGTAGAATCAGACAAGGAAACACACTTCAGATGCAAAATAATACAAGATTGGGTTAAAGAACAGAGCATAATGTGGAACTTCTACTTATACTACAATCCCACTGCCTCTGAATCAAGTGAAAGGTATAATGACTGGCTTGCTCAAGCAAAAGCTTAGGTGGCTTACTAACAATGTAAATGTGAAAGCTTGGACTAAAAGCAATCTGGGAGGTGGAAGATATCTAAACCATAGACATTTTTTTCAACCACAGAATGAAAAATATCACTGAATCAATATTGCAGGTACCCACAGAGATAAAAAGTGCACAAGCAACACTTTAGAATCTAACTTAAAGGAAAACGATTCATTAAAAAAAATACAATGATACACACACAGAGGAAATTATAGCACCTTCCACTAATAAAACCCACTAGATGACTGAAGAAAAAGCCATATTACATCAAATTCAAGAAAATAAGAGAAATTATTTCTTTGTCATTCTCTCTTTCTCTGGCCTTTGTGTAAGGCATTTTCTCTGACTCCAATATCCCCGCCCCTCCCGCCCCCTGCCCTTGGCCTAACTCCTTCTCAACCTTTAGGTGACATCTTAAAACTCACTGCTTCTATTACACCATTGCTGAATGCCTGTGCTCTGGCTATGTACTGATTGGAGCTCAGCTCCAAACCCAGTCTTCTATGCTCTTCTACCGAAAGCTTGGGCTGGAACTCTGCACATTACTTTCCAAATGCCTTTGCCCGCTGCCTCAGATGAGACTGTCACTAGGAGGCACTGGAAGGAGAATGGAAGGCAGAGGGTGTGGACAAGGGCCTTTACTCTGTTTGCTGTTCTTATCTGTGTGCTACAGCAGTGGCAATTCATCTTAGCAGCAGCAATTGGCTCGAGACACCAACAACTTTCAACACTTACAGAATCAATCTCAGAAATACTAACAACAGCACAATGTGCCTGCTCCTCACAGGTCTGAAACCCAATTCTGTGGGGTCCGTGGACCATAATCCTATGTCATGTTAACCTGTTGTTTCCTCCAGCCTTCCTGCAATTGTTTTATCTGGGTGATCTCCATGTTATGATTTTTGTCAACCTTCCAATATCTATGTATTCAGTTCTCAGTGTTAAACCCATAGTGTAGAAATTTCTAGTGTGATGTATTTTTCTTAACTGGTCCAACCAATATAGCAACTGGCACCAGGAATGAGGTCAGAAAATAGATTCTTAAAGATTTATCCTAAGTTATGCCATTAGCCTTGAATGTTGTGCTAAGCTCCTTGTGAATTAAAAATGGGATACTGACCATCTTTGGCATATGATGGCATCATAATTTACTAAATTGTCATTATCACTATCACTATAATAAGCAAAATCAGGTGCATATCAAGCCAGAGTCTTGGGAAACCAGGGAATTCTGCATTTGACCTTTATGGTAATAGCAATGACTATAAAACCTTGGGGTAAGACCTAATTTTATTTAATTATGCCCGCTGGAGAACTTACAAGAAGGAATAAACATGCGCAGGACTTTTTAACTCTCAGTTCAAGAAGAAGAGCTTCTCTGGCAGTCCTATTTCTTATAGCTGTAGGAGAGACATGGCTTAAATTCAGATGCAAAATTTAATTGTGCAGGTTGAAGAATTACAGTGTAAGTTGATTTCAGAAACTCACAGTCTCCTTTGTGAAGTCAAGGCATCAACTGGAAATGAGTGGGTCCCAGATCTTTGAAACAAGGACATCAAGGTAGATGTGGATGAAAATGAGAGTAACTGAGTCTCTTCTGAGACTCACTTTCTCTTGCTTGAAGACCCTGTAATAACCCATCTGAAGTAGGTGTCTTGCAAGAGGGTGCCCACATCCCTTACCCCTCATTATGTCCACTCCCGTAACTAGAGTCTAATGACCAGGGGAGATAGTGTGATACTTGACAAGGTAAGAGATCACTTGAGAATTATAAGGTTTAGCTAATTTATTTTGACAAAACACTGGACCATATGTGAGAATGGATGCTTAGAGTGCTAGACCAAGGAAGATGGAACATAATTTTGAATAAGGCCTAATTTATTGATATGAATACATTCACCAGAGATTATGTATTTATTGTGAAATTGAGATGACAAAAATTCCCTGGAATGGAAAAGAAAAAACCCAACGCCTCAGAAAGATAGGAATATTCAAGTGGATTTATGATGTGCAACTTGTACATCTACCCCTACTTCCATTAATCCCCCACAAAAGACCCAGAGAATACTCCTTCCACCAAAGAACTAAGAAACACATTAAATAAAGGAACACCAGCATTCTTGAAAAGCTCAATACTGCCACTGAAGTGGCTCTTTACTTTCAGCACAGATAATGGAATTCCCATGACAGAAACTAATTTAATTTAATTGCATTTAATTGTCACAAACAAGAGGAGTGGAATGAATTTAGTAAGAAGCAGGACAAAATGGTAATCAGAAAGTTTTGACCATAAGGATCTTTGTCAGTGGCTAATTGATTATGACGTCCCTAGGAATAAAATAGATGAGCAGCAGCCTATTAAAATATTACATGATCCACACAATTGGAAAATTTCCAAATCTGGGGGCCAGAAACTTGAGTAGAGTCTTTGTGGTGAGAATCACAGCCCCTTGACTGAAAGGCATCCAGGTCCCCTCGGTAAAAATCCCTGTGACACTTCCGTGTATATTATAACAACTATGAATCCTCCTCTGAGCCTTCCCCAGATGGACCTGGGGCCAACCAAGCTGTGCATCGAGAAAAAGGAAACATCCAGATCTTTTAGAGCTAGACACTTTGAACGGACTGATTTTTGTGGACCAAAACACCACTGTGGTCCACCAGCTAAAGTGTAGGCTTGTAATGCTCAGGTGGTAGATGAAGTTTTGGCCCCAAACTGTTTCACGGTGGACACCACCAGGGCTGGGACTCACCCAGTGTTCATTTCCCAGTTCCTGAATTTAAACTTGGAATAGATACATTTGGCAACTGGCAGAATCCCTGAGCCACGGAATGAGGGATAATTATGGCAGAAAGTGCTAATCAGAAATTCCCACTCCTGTTGCAGCACTGCATCACTGAGAAAACTATAGAAATTGGTGCCACCATACAGGACTTAAAAGAAGGAAAGTGGTGAATTCTATCACCTCCCTGCTTAACTCATTGGTTTGGCTTGTGCAGAAGGTGAATGGATCTTAGACAATGATTGTGAATTACTGTAAACGTAATAAATAGATGACTACCAAGTGACTTCCAGCACTATATAATCTACCTGTGCCCTTCGGACAATTCTTTGGGTATTCTCAAGTGAGGAGCTTTCTTGATACACTTGTTACCTAGGACTGAATCCTCGCCCTCTCACACCTATGGTTTTTCCTACTGACATTATCTCCAAATAGTGCTACCTCCAAGATTCTCCAGTTCTATGCTTCTCTCAAGTTCTCACACACCTTACCACCTGTTCCTGGACTTCTTTGATCCCAAGTGCTTATCTGTGATTCAGATGTCTCAATAAGTTAATTAGACCTCCTCCCATTACCTGAATTGACCTATGCTTCTCCTCCCAGACCCTCCATCCCCACTCCGCATACCAATGGCTCCTATAATTTGAGTTCCTAGTCAATCTCAGTCTACTCTGTCCATGTCTGTTGACTTGTCAAATGTCTGGCTGTGTCATGTGACTGCTCCAGAAAAGCCAATTAAGACCCTTGAAACCACCTATTAATATGAATAATATCCTCAATCTATTTTAAACATTAAAAAGCATGCTATACACTTTATCCCATTTGAGAATCACATCATTATACTCATATAACAAGTAGAACAGGCACTATTACCTGAATATCAAGATAAAATAGCTAAATCTTTTAAGTGGTGATTGGTTCTAGGTTATATTCTTGAAATAGTCTTATACAGTCTTCACTTCATTATTTACCCTATTTACTAAAGTAAGGCATCCCTTACACACACCACTACTCTGACAAAACTTTGGCTTTTCTCATTGCCAAATCCAATACTTAAGTTTAGTCTTTATCTTTAAGTTCTCTTTCAACATTTGACCTGTAGACTACTCTCCCCTTGGACCTCTTTTCTTTCTTTCTTTCATTATAATGACACAGCTCTCTCTGGATTCACCTTCTACCTCCCTCCCATACCTTCTCAAAAAACTTCATGAGGGCTTTATCCTTTGCCCTGATTTTAAACATAGGGCTGAAAAACATTTCTCATTCAGCTCTCTCCCTTAAGGATTTCATTCAACTTCATGGTTTGTACTTAAAATATATTATTTCCAAATTTTTATCTCCAGTTACAACTCTGCCTTAAACATTAGAACCATATGACCAAATGCTTGTCTCTACTCCAGACATCTTAAATTCAGTATATCTACAATTTGAATTTTTTGTCTTTCTCTTTCACATCTACTGGTTACACTTGTATACTTGACTTCAATTATTGTTACCAACAATGACACGGTCACCAAAATCTAGACACATGGAAATTATTTTTCTATTTTTTTTATATCTAATCACTAAGTCCTAACAAATTGCAGTGTAGCTTCATAATTAGTGAGTTTATTTCCCATCTTGTTCTCTTCAGGTATTTCCTTTAAAAAAAGAATTGTGTAAAATAAAAATTTTGCCAGGTCCTGATTTTATATAAAATCACTTCATGTCTCTCTTTACGGTCAGTGTGGGTCCATGTGACTACTTCTGACCAATGAAATGTCACCTAATACATTTACCTGCTGATATAAGACCCAGGGGTCTCTTACTCCTATTACTGCCACCTATAGTATTTGAAATGGTGGTTCTTGATCCCTAGAGTCCTGAGTGATTAGCATAATTATCAATTTATGATCTACATGTAGTGTGAGCAAGATATATATCTTTGTTGTTTTTAAGACACTGAGACATTTGGTTGGTTTGTTATAAAATGGCTCAAGGAAAAGAGACAAAAGTTGTGTCTCCCCCCTTGAAAGACTTATAAATGTCATAATATTCACAATTATATTGAGAGAGAGAACTGTGTTTCAGAAAAGATGGTGGGTGTGGCTACTGGTACATTAAGATAACTAAAATATAAAAGATTAAAAGCTGATTAAATTTTTGAGACAGTTGTCATATAACCACAGTCCTAAAAGAAGAGCACATTCTCCAATGCCCAGTTCAGATGCAGTCAAGGAGAATAATAGAAAGGGAAGAAACTCCAAGAGTGCAGGACCACAGAGAAATGATCTGGGAAGAATTTTCAATGATCAGAAGTAGGACTTGATCAAGGAGCACCCATTCCCCAACGATGACCCCAACTCCATGGCAGAGGATTCCTATTATGTCTCCCTAGCAGGACATCATAAACTCTGCAAACCAGTAGCTGTGGTTCTCCTTTTCCCCTTTCCACCATCTGGGTGTATTTATTGTGATAATTTTATTTTTATTCTAGCATTGGATATTGCATTTGGGGAGTGGGGCAGATAATTCGTCCTCTGAATCCAAAGTCTTTGTACCAAAAAGAGTAACATCTCAACCTGAGACACACTACCAGAGATTCTCTGCTGATATAGACACTACCATGAGACCCTAGACTCACCTGACATCATGACCAACTGGGACCTTTGGGGTGTCTCTTTTAGAAATGAGCTGAATATATTTTCCAAGCTGGATAGAGGACAAATCAAATATTTGGTGACTAGAAAGGCAAATTATTTTAGTCATCAGTAATATCTGTCAGATACATAGTTTTCCTCCCTTTTGCACATGTGGTGACTATGAGTAGAAGAGACATGTAACCAGAACATTTACTTGCTAATGTGAAACCCTCCAGAATTCTCCTTTTCCTTTTATTACAACTAATAACACATCTATAACTCAACTAAAGACTCTCTATGCAACACATAATCACAGCTAAGAAACCTGCCCGTTGCATTAAGGTACCTACCTGCAGGTGAGCAGAGGGTTAAATGGAGGAGAAATAAAAGGGGATGTGCAGAGACTTGGGCTGAGCAAGGATTCCTGCTTGGAACTCTACCACTGGGGGAGGGAGGAGGAAAAGGTGGCGGGTGAGCATTCTGGACCTCACTAGGTCTGTGGGACAGAGAAAAGGAGGCCCAGAGGCGGGGGTGTGAGACACTCTAACCAAACCTCACATTGTTCCCCAGGAGGTATAGACTGGTTCACAGATGCAGTGGTCCCACTTCACTCTGGTTCTAAGAGAAGGGGGAGCAACAGGGTAGTGGGGAGCCTTAGTGTGGCCGCTTACCAGTTGCGAAGGAAACCCCAAGGCTCAGGGCAGTCTTCTGGGAAAACTGACAACAGAAAGGCATAATTATGCCCCAACTACTTGCATGAAGAAAACAAAGGCACAAACTCCACCCCCCCCCCCCCCCCCCCCCCCCCCCCCCCCCCCCCCCCCCCCCCCCCCCCCCCCCCCCCCCCCGCCAAACCTCTTCCCACCCAGTTATCAGCAGTGGACAGCAAAGAAACTGCAGCAGCGAAGGTCAGAGAGAAATGAGAAACCAGAGAAAGGGAGCTCAAAATAAAGAGATGGTGACAGATGAGCCATCAGAAACAGAGCTTAAAGCAATGATTATAAAAATGCTTAAGGAACTTAATGATAACTTCAACAGAGAGATAGCAAGCATAAAGGAAGACTTATAAACCATTATGAAGGACCAGACAGAGACATGATTACATTAACTGAAATAAAAAATGAAATAAAAGTCACCAAACTAGATGAAGTAGAAGCACAAAGCAGTGATTTGCAAGAAAAATCAGAAGAAAACACCAGAACAACAAATAGAACAACAATCAGACCAACAAATAGGAAAAAGAGTACAAAAAAATGAGAATGGTTTGTGATTTCTCTGGGACAATGTTAAGCATAAAAATATTCACATCACAGGCCTACCAGTAGCTGCAGAGGAAACATACCCTTACTTTTAAAGAACTTATTTGAAGAAATGATGGCTGAAAAAATTTCTAACCTGGTGAAGGAAATAGACATACAAGCCCAGGAAGCACAGAGAATCCCAAACAAGATGAACCCAAACAGGAACATACTGAGACACATCATAATTAAAATGGCAAAAGTTAAAGAAAAAGAAAATTCTAAAAGCGGCAAGAGAAATGCAAAGAGTAACTTATAAGGGGACACCTATTCGACTCTCAGCAGGTTTCTCACAAGAAACCATACAGGCCAGAAAGGATTGGAAGAAAATATTCAACGTGATGAAAACCAAGAATCTACAACCAAGAACAATGTATCCAGCAAAGCTAGCATTCAAAATTGAAGGACAGATAAAGAGCTTCTTAGATAGAAAAAAAAAAAAAAGCTAAAGGAGTTCATTACCACCAAACCAGTAATATGAAGAACGTTAGAGGGACTTCTCTAAGATGGGAGGAGGGAGGGGAGAGTGGGTAAAATAAGGGAAAGGGATGGAGAAGTTTAGTTTGATTATTACAAGGCAATAATCAAGAAGTACAAATTCAGGGAGTTCCCTGGTGGTGTAGTGGCTTAGGGCTTCAGCGCTGGCGCTGTCAGCGCTGCAGCCTGGGTTCGATTCCCAGCCAGGGAGCTACCCACATACCCCCCAAAAAAAAAAAAAAAGGAAGAAGTACAAATTCATAGTCACATAATAGTTACAGGGATATAAAACGCAGCATAGGGCATATAGTCTACAACACTAGAATAACTATCATAACATATATGGTGTTAGAGAAAACCGAATGTATCCAAATGAGGATTTAGTAAGTTATATAAATGATTCATCACTGTGCTGTACACTTGAAACTATTATAATACTGTATGTAAAATGCAACTAAAATTACAATAAAAAAGAAAAATAAACTTTTGTGTTAATCCAGTGAAAAATGGAAGTTTTCTGTAACCATAGTAAAAACCATTGCCTTTCCTGACTCACAGTTTACCATTCACAAACCTAAACTTCTCAGCATAAGGTACAAGCTCCTCCATGGCCTTGCTCCTATCTACTCTCCATCCTCACCCTGTCACCCTTTCCTTTAAACTTTATGCTCTGATAACAGAGTTTCCTATGCATATTCTGCATTTTCACAAATTCTTGTCTTTGTTTACCTGATTTTCTTTGCTGATAATTCACCTTTTTCTTCTTCACAGGGCTAGAACTTGGTTCAGTATTATTTCCTTTAGACATCATTCCTTGATTTAGTTTGGAGTTTAGTTTGGAGTTTCTAAGAATAATTCTGTTGTAGTTCTCACCATATTGTATTGAAACTACCTGTCTGCATATCTCCTTCCTAATTAGGCGTTGATCAGCATGCCTAGGGCATGATCTATTCATCTTTGTGCCCTTAATTTGTGCTCACTTAATTCTGGCAGAGTAGGAAAGGATGTTAATTTCTTTTAGTTGTTTGATGGTCAATTGCTTCATTGACTCTATAATTATTTTTGTGATGAGATAAATTGGTTTGTTTGACCTTTCTTCCTCTTCTCCCTGGGATTTGTCTTAGCATGCATCAAGATTAGGAAAGGAATCTTTAGCATTGCAACCGATGACAGAGAAAGAAAGAGGTCAGACACTCTTTTGAAGAAGTAACATACAGAAGACATATTTGAAGTTAACCTTTACATATTGATAACCTTGATTTTCTATTATAGAAAACTCCCAGGATAAATCCTGGTAAGGGTTTACTTGGTTAATCTTTTTACACTCCTGTCCCTCATCAGAACTAGATAAAATTCAATGTCTAGCAATTGCTCAAGAGCCTGAATTCTCAAAGGAAAAGAATGAAGGGAAAAAAGGGTGACCAAGGAGTAAACTGTATAGAGGAGACAGGGGGAAAGAAGAGAAAGCACCAAGTGAGGAGGCTTCTCTGCAGGACGCAGAAAACGGATGTATGGGCACCAAGGATATTAAAACAGGAGATCCAGGCCCAGTGGAGAAAATGGGAAGCCAGTACAAACTTTCACCTTCTCATGGTCAGAATTGGCTGGAACATGCTTCTCAAACCTAAAATAAACAATGTTTGCAGAGCCTTTTGATTCCTTTACTGTGCTTGAAGGTCTCCCAGAAGAGCACTCAATCCCAGAATGAACCACAATTCCTTCCCAGGACTATGGTGCTAGGACTGAATTTACTGAGCAGGGACTTGGATATCAGGGACAGTCGTGATCAAAACTGATGAGCTCTGGCCCTTGGGGAGCTATCTGCTGGCATTTTTCCATTAACTGGTGCCAAGGACACAGTTCACTCATAGATTCCAGGATTCCTACAGCACAGTTCCTCAGGGGCCCTGAAACATCAAACTGCTATCCTTTAAAAACCTAACTGGGCATGGGAAACATCCAGAAATTTTTAGGTGCTGAGGAACATACACAGTAGATGCACTTCCCTTAGAGGAATCGCTTAACCCTTACTCCCTATTACCAAAGGGACCTCAGGAAACATGTGAGCTCTTTGACCAGAGATGGGATGACAAATGTAGTACATTGCAAAAGATGGCAATATAGTCTAGTGGTTAAGATTCAGGTAGATTTTGAGTCACATAAATTTGCATTTAAATTCTAGCTTTTCCAATCATAGAGATCTTAGGAAAAAGTCTTTATTTTACATCTCTAAAACTTAACTTCTGCATAATAATAATAATAGTATGCACATTTTAAGGTGATTGTAAAGATGAAATAATAAACTGCATTAAAGTACATTAATGAACTGGCTCACAATGTATGAAATAACATACATTAGTTAGAGATAAGAGTAGTAGTAATACCACTCTACTCATTATTATTCATTTAAATGACAAATACCTACCAAGTACCAGATACAGTGGGAAACAACACAACAAGCAAGTTCAACCTAAATGTCATTTCCATGAGATACTTCCCATTATACCTTACATTAGACCAGATCTCCCTATTATCTTCTCCCAACAAGCAGAGGTTTTTGTCCATTTTGTTCACTGTGATATCTCCAGCTTTTACCACACATAGCAGGCAATCAACAATTAATACTGGCTGAATAAAGTAATAGAATTAATTAGTTCTTAGTTGTGTACAACACAATTTGAATTGGTTATTTGTACAAAGTATTTGTTTTGTCTCTTTTTCTACTACACTATGGACTCCAGTGGAGGCTATTTCTGTCTTCCAAGCTGTGTCTACAGTCTAACTTAGCACAATGCCTGGTACAGGAGAGATACCAATTAAATGTTTGTCACGTAAATGAATGAATGAAAAATAAATGTAAAAGGAAACATAGGTGCTATAGGAACACATGGTTAACAAGGCATGTCAAAGTAATATCTGAGAGAACAAGAGGAAAAGGAGTGTTCTCACCTAGGAAATTTCCTGTGAGGAACAAAGGCAGAGGAATAAAAACATGTCTCCCACCACACACTCCATGCTTCAGTAGCACTAGATTTCTTTCTCTTTTTTTTTTTTGCCACAAAATACATTGTGCTCATTAATAATTGAACATACTTTCGGGGAGTAAAAATGCTCTTCTTCCATATATCCATCTGTCCAAAATTCAACTCCTCAGTCCATGCAAGAGCACATACTGCCTCTATCATAAAATACTTCCTAACTCTCTTTAGCTCAAATGAATTGCTTTTTCATCTGTCTGTATTCAATCATATTTGCTATTATGTCACTGACTAAAAGGCTGGCTATGGTTAACTACAGGTGTCTGACTCCCCACCTAGATTTGGATGTCCTTGGAGGTGGAACTCAAGTATTTAGCTTTGTACTTTCCCCAAGTACAAAGAAAAAATATTTAATACTTGCTTATCAAATTGAATTGAAACAAAATCCAAGAAGTGCTACAGCAGGAGTTATAATCTAAAGTATTTTTTTTAATTCAGTCTTCACACCAAGGTCATTTCCAAAGTTCTCTATCTTTCTGGGTTACTTTTTACCAACTGCAATCACAATTCTTACCACCTACTTTACTGACATTGCAAGGATCAATACAGTAATATTACCTGACAATTTTAGCTTAGAGCAAAAAGATACTCCTTTTTTGTTTATAGAAATTGTACCATCTTCCTCTTTATATTATTAGCTATAATAGGAGACTGGTTAAAACAGCATCTACTTCTTTCAATTTTTTCATCTGCCTCCCCCCTCCCATTCTCAATCTCTCTCCCCAAGAAAGGGATACTCCTTTGTATTTGAAAGGACACCAAAGTGAAAATCTATATTGTTGTTAAATAATATACTAAAATCCTCAATAAATCTAAAAAACATTAAGCATCTTAAATAAAAATAATTTAATGAAGCTAAAAAATATCATAATCTTGGTCACTAGATATTCTGATGTTTTGAGTATATTTTATCACCTTTTAACTTTAGAAAAAAATAGTATTAACCACAAAATGCTTTCACTAAAAAACTGAGACCTTGCTGAAAGTAAAGTTACCCAAAGAACCAAGCAGGGGGTGGGGTATTCTAAGCAGAAAGAATGATGCATGTGAAGGCCCTGAAGCACAGAGGAAGCACATTGTCCTTAAGAAACCTTAAGAATGGCAGGTGGCTATAACTGTAATAAAGGATATGAGTGAAGCAGGATGAACTCTGTGAGGTAAGCAGGGGTCAGATCACTCAGTGCTTTGTGAACATTGTTAAAGATTTTATTTTCATTTCAAGTTATTAGGTAAAATTTTGAGTTGTATTTCTAAAATATTACTGTGGCTGTTAGGTGGGTAATGACTTGCTAACAAATTTAACGTAGGAATCAGATAAATAAAAGTAAATTCAATAATTCATTCAACAAATATTTATACAGCAACCAAAAACAATCTCTTCATAGAACATTCTCAAGGAAAGATCATATGCTGGTCCATCAAGTAAGCCTTAACAAATTTAAGAACACAGAAATCATATCTAAATTCTTTTCCAATCACAATGGTATGAAGTGAGAAATCAATAATAGAAGGAAAATTTAAAAATTCTCCAATATGTGGGAATTATGCAACATACTCCTGAACAAGCAATGGATGAAAGAAAAAATAAAAAAGGAAATCAGAAAGTATCTTGAGACAAATAAATACAAAATTACAATATGACAAAACTTATGAAATGCAACAAAAACATTTCTAAGAAAAAAGTTTATAGTAATAAATAACTACAATAAGAAGAAAAGAAAGAGCTGAAAAAACAACTTAAATTTATACCTACAGGAATTAGAAAATGAAGACTGTAACCCAAAGTTAGCAGAAGGAAGGAAATAACAAAGATCAGAGTAGAAATTAGTGAAATAGAGATGACAAAAATAAGAGAAAAGAATCAAAGAAACTAAGAGTTAGTTTTTTGAAGAGATAAACAAAATTGATAAATCTTTAGCTAGACTGACTGGGGGAGAGGGGAGAAGAGGCCTGAAAGAAACAAAATTATAAATGAAAGAGAAGATGTTACAACTGACACCATAGAAATACAAAGGATTGTAAGAAGTGACTGTGAAAAATAATACATCAACAAATTGAATAACCTCGAAACCTATAACCTGCCAAGACTGAATCATGAAGAAATATAAAGTCTGAACAAACCAATAGCAAGTAAGAAGATTGAAACAGCAATAAAAAGCCTCCCAACAAAGAAAACCCTCAGGCTAGATGGTTTCACTGGCAATTCTATCAAACATTTAAAGAAGATTTAATATCAACCTTTCTCCAACTCTTCAAAAAATTGAAGAGGAGGATACACTCGTAAACTTACATTATGAGGCCAGGATCAACCTAATACCAAAGCCAGATAAGGATACTACAAGAAAAGAACACTGTAGGTCAATATTCCTGATGAATATAGATACAAACACTCTCCACAAAATTCTAGCAAACAATATTTAACAGTACATTAAAAGGATCATACACTATGATCAAGTGAAATTTATCCTTGTAATGCAAATATGGTTCAATATACAAAAATCAATTAGTATGATATAGCACATCAACAGAATAAAGAATAAAAATCCCAATTATCTAAATATATGCAAATAAGGTATTTGAAAAAAATTAAATACTATTTCATGATAAAAAAATCTCATGAAATTAGGAATAGAAAGAAACTACCTCAACATAATAAAGACCATATATGACAAATGCACATCTAACACCATACTAAATGTTAAAAAGCTGAAAACTTTCCCCCTAGGATCAGGAACAAGACAAGGATGCTCACTTTCACTACTCTTATTCAACATAGTCCTAGCCAAAGTAACTAAACAAGAAAAAATAATAAAACACATCTAAATCAGAAAGGAAGAGTAATATTGTTTCTGTTTGCTGATGACACAATCTTACATATAGAAAGCCATGAAGACTCCACCAAAGAACTATTAAAACTAATAAATTCAATAAAATTGCAAGATACAAAATCAATATCCAAAAATCACTTGCATTTTTATAAACAACAAAATATCTGAAAGAGAAATCATTTATCATAGCATCAAAAACAATAAAATATTTAGAAATAAATTTAACTAAAGAGGTGAAAGATCTATACAATGGAAAATGTAAGATATTGATGAAAAATTTTAAAGGAGACACAAATAAATGGAAAGATAACTCATGTTCATGGATTGGAAGGCTCCATATTGTTAAAATGTCCATACTACCCAAAGCCATCTACAGATTCAATGCAATCCCCATCAGAATTCCAACAGCACTTTTCACAGAAATAGAAAGGGCAATCTTAAAATTTGTTTGGAACTACAAATGACTCCAAATAGCCAAAGCAATACTGAGAAAGAACAACAGAGCTGAAAGAATCACACTTCCTGATTTCAAACAATATTATGAAGCTGTAGTAATCAAAACAGCATGGTACTGGCATTAAAAACAGACATATAGATCAATAATGGAACAGAACTGAGAACCCAGAAATCAACCCAAACATATATGGTCAACTAATATTTGACAGAGGAGCCAAGAATACTAAATGGGGAAAGAATAGTCTTTTCAATAAATGGTGCTGGGAAAAAATGGATATTCATATGCAAAAGGATAAAATTAGGCCCCTATTTTATACCACTTACAAAAATTAACTCAAAATGGATTAAAGACTTAAATGTAAAAGACCTGAAACTATAAAACTGCTAGAAGAAAACAAGGGAAAATTGCCTTGATATTGTTCTTGGTAATAATTTCTTGCATATGACACCAAAAACACAGGCAACAAAAGCAAAAATAAACAAGTGGGACTACATTAAATTAAAAAGTTCTACACAGAGAAAGATTTAAGATGGCAGAGTAGGTAAACACTGTGCCTGCCTCATTCTGTAAGCACATTAAAATGACAACTAATTTGTTGAAGAATTGACCTGGAGAACCACCTGAAGTCAAGCTGAAGAGAAGTTTTATAACTAAGAATACAAAGAAGAGGAGACCACATTGAGACTGATAGGAGGGGCACAGATGTAAAAGGAGCCAAACCTCTGGTGGCAGTAGAAATCAGGAGGGGTATCTCAGCTATGGAAGTTCCCCCTGGAGAAGCAAGGGACCCCAGCCCCATTACAGGCTTCCCAGCCTGGAGCATTGGTGCTAGGAAGATAAGACCCACAACATATGACTGTGCAAAACACTGGAGACACTGATCGTCTGGGTGGGAGAGCAGGCTGCAGAAAACCCAGACGTCCTCTTAAAGTGCCTGTGCAGACTCAGTCACTCACGTGAACTCACTCTGGGCTCTGGAAGAGGGATGGTGACTTAGGGTATTAGAGGCATAAGGGCGGCAGACTGAGGTGTGTGGCTTGGGGGTGAGGGCTGGAGGACAGTCACTATTTTTCCTGGGTGAGTCCTCCTCCCATGCAGCTGGCTGGTGTGTGCCATCTTTCCTGGGTTGTGCCCACCAGCCCCCACCCCAGCCAAATGTGAACCTGATTGGTCTGGTGAGCTCTGCTCATTCCACCCTGCTGACTCATGGGACCCCATCGCACTCAACTCTATCAATGCTAGAGGTAACTTTCTCCAGTGAGCAGCCAGCCCTTTCTTGGAAAACTATTTAAGTCTGCAGACCCCAAACAGGGGGTGACTAGCACTGGTGTGCTCTAAGACTTTTGTTGAGTAGTTCCAGGCACATCATTGACATCAAACCAGAATCTATAGGAGTACCTAGCACATGTGACAAGGGAGATGGTGCCAGGGCCCCACAGAGCACCTATTACATAAGGCTATCCAAGATTACTGGGAGATGTAGCAGATCTATCTAATACACAGAAAAAAACACAAACAGGCATCCAAAATGAGGATACAGAGAAATAGATCTCAAATATAAGAACAGCAGAAAATTCCAGAGGAAGGACTAAACAAGATGGAGACAAGCAACCTAGCAAATACAGAGCTCAAAATGATGATATTAAGGATGCTCAAGAAACTTAGTGAAAACTTCAACAGAGAGATAGCAAGCATAAAGAAGGACACAGAAACTATAAAAAAGAACAACTCAGTAATGAAGACTACAATAACTGAAATTCAGAATGCAATAGAAGGAATCACCAACTGACTAGATGGAGCAGAGGACCAAATTAGCAAATTGGAAGGCAAGGTAGCAGAAAACATCCAGTCAGAACAGCAAAAAAGAAAAAAGAATCCAAAAAATGAGGATAGTTTAAGGGGCCTCTGGGACAACATCAAGCATAACAACATTCACATCATAGGAGTACCAGAAGGAGAAGAGAAAAAGCAAGGAACTGAGAACCTATTTGAATAAATAATGACTGAAAACTTCCCTAACCTGGTAAGGAAACAGACATTCAAGCCCAGGAAGCACAGAGAGTCTTAAACAAGGTAAACCCAAATAGGCCCACACCAAGACACATTATAATTAAAATGGCAAAAATTAGAGACAAAGAGAGAAGAATCCTAAAGGCAGCAAGAGAAAAACAACTAGTTACTTACAAGGGACCTACCATAAGACTGTCACCTGATTTTTCAAAAGAAACTTTGCAGGCCAGAAGGGAGTGGCAGAAAATATTAAATGTGAAGAAAAGCAAGAACCTACAACCAAGATTACTCTACCCAGCAAGGCTAGCATTCATAATCAAAGGACAAATAAAGAGCTTCCCAGAAGAAAAAGCTAAAGGAGTTCATCACCACCAAACCAGTACTACAAGGAATGTTAGAGAGAGTACTTTAAGATGGGGAAAAAAAACAAAAGTATAAATAATAGTACTTTTCATATCAACAATTACCTTCAATTTAAATGGATTATTAATAAAAGTTCCAATCAAAAGATGTGGAGGGTATTGCACTGAGTAGAACATCAAACAGAAGAAGACGGATGCAAGTTGACTTTGCTTTTAGGTGAAATTCAAAGAAGAAAATAAACAAGTGGAACAGGAACAGATTCATAGATACAGAAATCATTTGGTTTGTTGCCAGATGGGAGGAGGGTTGGAGGGAGTATAAAACAAGGGGAAGACATCAGGAAGTTCAATTTGGTGGTTACAGAGTAATAATTGTGGGGATATAGGGTATAACATGGGAATATAGTCCAGAATGTTACATTAACTATGGGTGGCATCAGATGGGAATCAGACGTATCAGAATAAGGATTTTGTAAGTTATATAAATGCCTCATTATTATGCTGTACACCTGAAACCAATATAGTATTATGTATCAAATGTAATTGAAAAATAAAAATAAATGAGAAATTAAAGCTCTACACAGCAAAAGAAACAATCAACAAAATGAAGAGGCAATCTATAGCAAAACTAAATGAACAGGCAATATCAGATGAGTTAATTATACAAAATATGTAAAGAATTCATACAACTCAATAGCAAAAACACAAATAATTTGACTTAAAAATAGGCACAGTTTTCCAAAAGGAGATACAGTTGGCCAACAGGCACAGGAAAAGTAGCTCAATATTACTAATCATCAGGGAAATGCAAATCAATTCAGAAACAGAGCAGCACAAACATGGATAAAACAGGGTTTTTAACAAAGGTGCAAAAAAATTCAATGGAAAATTATAATCCTTTCTACAAATGATGCTGGAACAACTGAACATCTGTATGTGGAAAGAATTAAACCTTAACCTATACCTCACATCTTGTTCAACAACAACCCAAAATGGCTAACAGACCCCAAATACAGTAAAACATGAAACTATAAAACATTTAGGAGAACAGTTTCTTGACCTTGGGTTAAACAAACAGTTCTTCGGTTTGACACCAAAAGCGTAATTCATTATTAGAAAAAAAAAGACAAATTGGGCTTATTCAAAATTAAAAACCTATTTCTCTGCAAAAGACAATGTTAAGAGAATGAAATAACAAGAAGAAAAATATTCACAAATCACATATCCAACAGAGGGCTTGTATAGAAAATATACTGAAATCTCAAATTTGAATAGAAGGAAACAAACATAATATAAAATGAACAAAAGGTCTGAACAAACACCTAATCAAAGAAAACATATGGATGGTAAATGAGCACACAGAAGATGCTCAACATCATTAATAATTAGCAAAATGCAAATTAAACTGTAATGAGATATCACTATATACCTATAAGAATGCCTAAAATAGAAAAGGTGGAGGAGGTAGAGGACTAGAAGAAAGGGGAGAAAGAAAGAAAAAAGGAAAAGAAAATGACAAGAAAGCAGAACAACTAGAAAGCTCACAGACCGCTGACAGATTATGCAAAATAATACAGCAACTGGTGAACAGACTGACAGAGTGAATTTCACAATATATAAATTTAAAAATACTTTTTAAAAGCAGCAGGAGGGTAACTAGAAGGGGATGTGGGGTCAACAGTTTTTTAAGATAGGAGATACTATATATCTACATGTTGATACCCCCTTGAGAACTAAACACTTTAGAGAGAAAACTTATTAATGGAGGAGAAAGCAAAGAGTTCCTAGAAGAAGTTATTCAAGTAGGCGAGGAAAAGGGGGTTTTGGTAGGACAGAGATGTTGGCATTTGCTAGCAACATCAATCACTTGTTTAAGAGTAAATAGGAGAGAAGGCAGAATGTATGGGAGCAGTTGCAAATAGGTGAGTAGATGTAGTGGGTGGCTTAAGTTTTCTTCTGATTGCTTCTATTTTTTCTCACTGAAATAAGAAGCTGGGGGAAGGAGCATTGTATAAAATTGTCATCTAAGAGTGTGGGAGAGTGAATAGAGCAGGGGAATATAGTATGGGTGGATTCAAGAAATATTTAGTGACTCAATAATGGTGCAAGCCTCTGGAAACTAATTCTTATCCAGTAGAAATATGTCATTTAAGTCCTAAAGAGAGAATGTCTAAAACACAGTAGTATTCAGTGGGAGCAAAATCTGTATTCATAATAATTAGCTCTAAATAAAAAGGACTTTCTGGCATCAGAAGCCACAGAAATAATCATTCAAGAGAAGAAACATCCAAATATAGTCTTATGGAAATTTTCAAAAACACAGAAGTCACATAAACAGAAATATCAACACCCCAAAGGAACCTCAATTGATTATTTATTACTGAAATGGAAACCAGTCAATCATGGAACATAAAACACGACACAGACTTGCAAATAAAAATATCTTAAAGACAAGCAACTGTGTGGAAAGACTTACTTAAAAACCCAGCCACATTCAGAGTCAAACTTTATAATTTACCTTTTTTAATTTTAGAGGTGAGAAAAGCTTAAGGGGGTTATGCAGAGATAATTAATACAGGTGTATCTTGTACATCTAGAAACAAAATAATTGAAAATCACCAGGAATATTCTGGATTAGGTAGAAAGGAGCATCATGCATCATGACTACTTCAAGGACATTACTCCGAGTCCACAGAGAAATAAAGAATTATCTGCTAAGCAGCGTGCAGCCTGACAATCACCACCTTTAGCAGCAAACTGTTCTGACTCCATCCGGAAACCAGCCCCAAAGCAAAAGATTCAGAGGAGGGATTTGAAAGGTAAGTGAAATGAGGCTCATCATATGGTTAGGGGAAGACAGCCAAAGTGTCCTAGGTTAAGATTGATGCAAACATATCATTGCCACATGGTCCTTACAAATTACAAAATCACACAAGGAAATCTGTCTTGTGCACTTGCATAAGCATTACTACTAAGGGAATAAATGATCTGTGGAAGTCATGCTCTGAAGTCACATTAGAATAATTGAGAATATGACAGCAGATGATTACCTTGGCCAAGTTAGTTGCCTTTTTCTATCTAGAGAAAAGCCAATTGATAAATGTAAGAAAGAAAAACGTGCACTCTCCCCGACCAAAACTCTTTGTCTTCACTTTTGTACAGGTCACTAAAAGCGGGGTGGTAGTGGTGGTGTAACTTTTAATATGTTATCACCACAGAATAGGCAAAGATTTTATTATAGCTTTAAAAAATAAAATCATTAATAGGATCAAATAGTCTGTTAATGAATTCATTCTCAATATTACTTTTTACATAGTTTATTATTTATTTTGTTTCTCATGGTAATCAATATGTCTTTGTTCTATGGGTTTCACTATAATACTCCAATTAATAGGTAGTGTTGACGACCCTGTTTTATGTAAGAGGTGACATTGCTGTATTCCTCTAAGTAATAGAACATAAATCTCGTGCACTACTTAATTTGCACTGCACCGTGTGAATAAAAGACAAGAATTTAATGGGGACAAAGAAGAATGTCAGGCAAGGATGTAAAGTGATAAAGGCATTCCATGCTAAATAATAGAGAACATCCTGCAATTGTTTCTTTAGTTTTGCTGATGAATAAAACTGATGGTAAAGTGCTTGTACTGAATGATGTGCTATTGAGATTCCTTTATCTATGCTTGAGGGGTGGGCAGAAGCCTTGAATTAGCCTCATTCTTACTCTGTAATTAAGAAAAACTCTTTAAAATTATTTTTCTCTAATTCTAAAGCATTGTTTTAATTGATGTTCACTGGATATTGTCTCAGCAATCAACATGCATCTATTTTTTTCGTTATCTGACTTAAAATGCTTTACTGGCATCTGAAAGCCTAACACACACACACACACACACACACACACACCATAATAAAAATTGGCTACCTAAAAGCATAGCTGAGTATTCAGAGAATATTTATTAATTGAGCCATATTTGATTTACAGATAAGATTTTCCATCTTTTTTTCTTTCACTTTGCATTTTTAAAACTTTATAGCAAAGAAGATTCCTGGGTTAGTGGATTCCTTTTTTTGAGAGAGGTATTAATAGATGCTGCAAAAGCCTTTTCTCCTTCAGCATTGTGCTATTTCTTTACGTGATAGATTTTTAACTGATGTTGAATTATTCCTTCCAAAACTCTGACTGAAACTGTCAATAGGTTCACTGGGATAGTGTAATGGCCAAGGGAGAATTTTTGACAATCAACAACAAATAAAGACTGCCTCCTAGGACAAAAGCATGGGTCCTATCCCCCACTGAGAACATAAAATATAAATATGTGCTTTTAAAAGTGTAATTGATAAAAGTTTGGATAATTGATAAATAATAATTGATAAAAACAGCAATCCCAAATTTAGAATTTAGGTTTTATTCTAAACAGTCATTTACTTATTTGGGCACACATTTTTTCCCCATAGAAACAGTGTTATAGGTGATGTTTGAGATCCAAATTTTGGCTTTTCAACACATAAAATTATTCATTTTATTTAAAAATACAGTATTGGCTAGGAAAATTCAGTTGCCTACAGCAGAAATGAACTTGAGCTCTCACAAGCACAGAAGGGAAATTTATTACAAGGATGGAGGGATATTTTATGAAACCCCAAGACATGGGACTGTCGCTGAGTCTTGTGAAGAACTGGAGAGCCAACGTGGCTTTCTCTCAACTCCAGGCCCTCATCTTAGTGAATCTGCTTTACTTTTTTCTCTTGTGGCAGATGGTTTTTGTAAAGAATACTCAAGCTACTGTGTGGAGCACAGACAACAGTGGGGCAAAACTAGAAGCCAGGGGACCAGAGCTCTGGTCTTTAACCCTCTTGTTCTCTGAGAAGACACAATTCACAGATGGTAAGATTTGGAGGAGGCATGACTGAGAGAAGGCAGGAGAACAGCATGTAGAGGTAAGTGAAAATTGTAAGGAATACAGACAGACAAGGGGGAAGGAAATTAGGGGTAATATTAGGGAACTAATCCATAGTAGGGAAGGAAAGAAGAGGATGGTACACAGGACTCTCCTAATTCATCTAAATGAATGAGTTTCCTAAATTCAGATGAGCTAGACATTACTTACTACCAGACAGAAGTGTGCAGTGAGAGAACTGGTTAGGATCCAAGAGTCCCGGTTTCTTGGGTAATCTATACCCTAGACACCTGAGTTCCATCCAGGTTTGTTTTGTCACAGGAAACTATGAGTTAAGACTTCTAAAGAACCATCTAGTTCCCATTCATTTTTATTCTAAAGAAAAGTTACTAAAGATTATACTTTTGTCCTAGAAGCCAATCCAATTACCATCACAGATGCTCTGAAGACTTCAAATGATGTCCACACAAAGAAAAGCTCTGGACTTGATCAGGAAACATACTGAGCCAAACAGGAAACAAAATTCTACCCTCATTTAAGCTCATAAAGAATTCACACCAGAAGTGCCATGCAATTCTGGTTAATGAACCTTAAAATAAACATGATGAAGCTGGAGAAGATCCAAAGACAGAAAATTAAAATAATAAAAGATATCAGTTTGAACTCAGACTAAAATTAAGGAGCCAGGAAGATAAATATCCTTAAAAACACTGATGAGGTAAGCCTGGATTTCTTCAATTTATCCCAAAGTATTAGAATGAGGCACTCTCTTGAGACTTAAAAAAGCAATTTTAGGACAAATACTTTACACAGTGGCCCAATGTGAAAATTATCTCAACTTAATAAAAAAAATATAGAAGACTGTGAAATAAAAAGTTAATGAACCAAAGAATATTGCACTAGGTTAGAGTTTCAGGAAAATTCTTAGAAATCATTAAAAATAAAAAATCTATTAAAATGAGAAAACAACAGCAGAACAGGTCTCTCAAACATCATGAAAACAAACTGTATCTTTTATAGTCTGAGTAAATGCACCTTTAAGAAAAGCTCCCTATGTTTTGAACCATCATTAATTTTCAAGCAATGGTTCTATGACAGAGCAGAAGGTGTCCTCAGTGCTGCCATGGACACACAAGTTACCAATGACCAACACAGCCAGAACATTGGTAGAAGGACTGCATAGTTTTAAAGGTTCATCATTTCCTTTTCAAGAACCTCAGGAAATAGGAGAATAACTATGAGACTTGGAGGCTGAGCACCAGAGCCCACTGAATGTTAAACATCAATACGATTGTAAATTGTGTTTTTTTTTATATTTATTATATCCACATATTTTTGAACTTCAGTTAAACACAAAAGATTGAATTTCATTTTCACTGCTTTCTTCTGAAATTCACTAATGTGACAGTGAAAAGGTTTAAAGAGGTTCCTAATGAGGAAATGAAATGAAGAAAGATTGGAGAACCAGAAAAGTCCTCAGTGGAGGGAAAAGAACCAGGAAAAGAACCCAAGAAATTCTCAGAAACAGGGAGCCATCATAGGGGTGCAATTGGGTTTAATACAAGAGGATTATTTTAATTTAAAAAATTTGTTTAAGAGCTGTTAAAAACACAGATTCTGTCCTCCCTCCCCACACAGGACTTGTAGAGGTTACGTCACAGAGTCTCTTTAGGACCCCGGGCAAATGGAAAATCTGAAGGAATAAGTGAATGTCCATTGCATATCCTAACCAATGAGATGCAAGTGTCCCTCTTCCCATTTGTCTCCAAGAACACTAGCAGACACTTTGTATCTTCCAGACAAGAGATTAAAGTAACTGATTGTCTCTGCAGTAACTGATTAGCACAACTGTATGTGTGGGAGTAACCTACAATAATGGACAAAACGGCATCCCTGAGAGCGCCCAGCCCAAGAACTCTTCAGTGAACATCAGTTAGCAGCCTGTGTCTCTGACACACACACACACACACACACACACACACACACACACACACACACTGACCCACTTTTTATATATGTAACTTGATGAAAATAAACTGGAAAAATAAAGAGAAGGATAAATTTCAAAGAGAAAAGAGACTCGGAAGTTGTTTTTTTGACATTTATCTGGGGTGAAATAAGAGGCTGTTTCACTTAGGTTTTGTTTTGGCTTTGGAAGGATTTCGTTCCTTCCCCCTCCTAAGTCTTCTGACACATTTGAAAACATTTATTCCTAATTTTTTTTTTTATTCCCAATGCTTAATGAATAAAATATCAACTATTCACGTCTCAGCTCCAATGTCACTTCCTCTGAAGGTCTTCCCAGGTCACCCACCTAAGGTAGTCTCATAGCCCTGGCCATTGTCTGACATTGTTTACCTGTCTGCTAACATTTGCCTTCTTTCTCTGAGTGTAAACTCTTCTGCCTTGTCTACTGATCTATCCCCAGCATTTATGAGTGCTGGTCCTTAGTAGGACCCAATTAATAGTTAGTAAGATATTCATATATTATTATGTGACTTAGTTCTTTCCCTACCTCCTTTCCTAATTATTTCTAAAGCCATATCACTGAAAAATGGATTCATTTAAAATCTACACCAGAGATCAAAGCTTATTCAATAGTAGAGCATGGGGTTGGAAATCCCATGCCTGGCTTGGAATCCCAGTCCCTTCAGTTTTCAGCTGTGTAGACTGAAGGTTGATCTTCATTCCAGAACACGGTTCCCTCAGCTGTGAAATGATGTTATTTACAGTGGCCATGTCATAGGAGTTCCTGAGGACTTCTCACTGCAGTTTTGATATGAGAGAAAAGATGAGTTGTTGCTCCCTTCTCATCCTTCACACTAATCTGAGGAGGGCCAACTTCACACAGAGTTACAAAGATGGCTGGGCAAACGCTGAGCAATTTTACGGACCAGAAGTAGCCACAGAAGACCTTTTAAAATTTGTATGAAGCTCAGGAAATACTTTTTCTAGTTATCCACACAATCTAGGTGTAATATAGTCCAGGAAGAGTTTCTCAAGGTGGATCTTAAACAAGAGCTCAGGTGAAAAGTCAATCAACTTGACCTGAGAGTTTATGCAAAGTATAACTCTTAAAAGGAAAAAAACCAAAAGGTAAGAAAGAAAAGCAAAAGTGCTTAAAAAAAGGAATACCATATCAGAAAATAGTAAGCCTGAAAGATAATTGACACGAGACACGTAAACAAGAAACACTGGCAAAGAAATCATACCAGAGACTTACAAGAAAGCAATAATGACTTTATTAGCAATCTAAGTTGAGAGACATCAGAGACACTAAGGAAAACAAATGGGCTAAGTTGTACTAAATAAAGCCAGATAAGTTGCAGCATGTCACCATCAGGTAAGGAGGGTAATGTATTGCAAGAACGAGGAAAGGTTCCCCTGGCTCTTAAGTGTCACCTTTCTGACATGACTTGCCCTTGAGGATGAAGGACAAACAGGGGTAGCTCTGATTTAAATTAAAAACAAAATGCCCTGGGAATTTCCATAATATCCCATGGCGGAGACAAAGGAATGCTTTGAACTAGGAAACAAATAACTAGAGCCAATGAATTTTCTCAGAAGTAAAATATCTAATTTCCTGCAAATATCCCCAGAGTCTGAGGCAAGGGGACAACATTCTGTGTTCTTCCTATGAGGCATCATCACAAATATCTAAATAATCCCCATCAGCAGAGCACAATCTACAGATGTATTTTTTAAAATTATATTGTGGTTTTATTATTTTTAAGTTTTCAGAGTTTGTTATATATTTTGGATGCAAATCCTTTACCAGAAATGTGAATTTTAGATTGGAGTATATCTGACATAAACATTATATTAGTTTCAGGTGCACAATATAATGATTTGACAGTTGTATACACTGCAAAATGATCACCATAGTAAGTCTTGCTACCATCTGTCCCATACAAAGTTACAAAAATTTTTTCTTGTGTTGAGAACATTTAAGATTTACTTTCTTAGCAATTTTCACATTTGCAATACAAGGGCTGTCCAGAAAGTATCCAGCCATGTAATATGAAAAAGAGAGGCAAATTTATGGCTGCATTTTTCTGGGACAGCCCTCAGATATTCTCATTAATTGGAGTTGCCATGCTGTACATTACATCCCCTGACTTATTTTATATCTGGAAGTTTGTACATCCTGATGCCTTCACCCATTTTTTCCACCTCCCAACCCCCTCCCCTCTGGCAACCACCATACAGACGTATGTCTTAAGACGATAACAGAGTTATTTTCAGAAATGTAAGATATCACAGGCCCTGGGATTCCCTGAAGGTGATTGTTTAACTGGGATAAAATTACTTTTCATCTGTTTGTAGCCCAGAGGCCAAAGTACATGAAATAAAAAAATACTGAGTGGTACTTGAATTGCTTCTGTTTCACCAGGAAAAATTACATCCATTTTGCCATCAATAGAGTGACTGGGACTTTAATGAGTTTTTAAGCATTAGGTTCTTATTCAGTGTCTATTGGGATCGGCTGCTATTAAAATAAGATGACTATGAACATTCTGTTAGAATGTCCTCACAAATGAGCATGAAGCAGGATGCAAGATGTTTTAGGGAGGTCAGCATTTGCTCATAATGTAGACACCTGTGGAACATTTGCCTTTTGTTGGGTGTTATGTAACATAGTGGGGAATTCATTGTAAATAAGAAAGTATCTTTTCTTCATGGACCATTAAATTCAGTGAGGCAAACAGGCAAGTAAGCAGACGATTAGATGTGGTTACGTACTGAAGGAAGGTTAGTGCCGGGTCCTAATGAGGTCTCTGTTCATCTGACCTTTGACTCAGAGGCCCAATGACAACATCTAGGTCACAAACAGCTGAGCACACAGGGTAGAGGCAAGACAGCTCAGCAACTCAGATGAGATTTATTAGCACCAGTAGAAAAATAATGTAAAATGTATCGCCTATGGATAGTGACTCAAGAGTATCAACATTGATTATTAAATAAATACATTATAATGATATTAGAAATTAGTTACACGGGACTCTTGGTTGGGTCCTTTTCAGATATTGACACAAGAAAGGGACAACCAATGATAAACAGTGAGTACTGCACAGAAGGGAGGACAGTAGATTTATGAGGTTCTTCTTCCCATCACCTCCCCCAGCCTCCTTTTATCCAACACCAACACTTTCTACTGGTGTAAGAGAGAATAAGAGGGAAATCTTCATTCTAAAAAAAGGGATTTTTACACGCTTTGGCTCAACTCTCTCCTTGACAACTTGCTATTATAAACACTGCAAGACATAATCGGTCAACTAGAACATCGATTCCCAAGCGGTAATACGTGCTGGGTCATTCAGGAGTACACAAAAAAATAATCAGTAATGGTGAAAAAACAAGTAAAAAAATGCAAAACATTAATTGTGGAACAGTAAATGTTAAGTTTGAAATGCCGGTAATAGAGAAACTTTAAAATTAGATCACATTAGTGAATAATGATTGGTGAGGGTGTGGCTATGAACCTTTCCCCCAAAATGCTCTTCTACCAATCATTATGCACAGCTTCAGAATAATCCATTTGCCATATTTCTAAAACTTTCCCGAACATATAAATGCATCCATAGCCAGACTGTTTGATCAGTTTAATTACTGAGTAAAAATAAATGCATTGCCTTTGATCATGATTCTTTTCAAGTAGTTTTTTAATTTAATGTTTAAATACTTGATCAACAATATCAATATTTGTGTTATGAATATTGTAAAATTAAAATCTGTGGTTTGTACTTTTAGTGTAATAATTTTTCTTTCCCTATTACTTCGCTTTCATTATTTTACATTAAGGTAGGCATTGAAAAAAAGTGTCAATATACATTACAAAAACAGCTGTTTTAAAAACAAGGGATACAATTTAAAGAAATGGGTTTAAAAGGGGTACACAAGTGGAAAAAGGTTGGGAACCCCTGAACTAGAAGTAAATTATAATGTGATGTTGTCTTTTTGAAATTTTCTTGTTTGGTTATTTATTCTGTCCTTCAATTTTACATAGTACTTGTTTGTGTTCTGCAAACATGTTGGACAGTCTAATGTGATGCATTTTGAAGATAAGGTTTGAGATGGGAAAGAAGGTTTCTAGGTCTAGGTCTGTGGACAATTCTGATAAAGTTAGTCATAAATTCTTACAATCTTCTCAGTCATTCTTCTGTTCTGGTGCAATAACAGATACAGATTTAAAAAGCCCATCTTTCTCACAAAAACTATTGAACAATGGGTTTGACATGGGCCAGTAATCTAAGTTGCTCTTCCATGGCATGTGGTCTGTGGCTGAGAGTTTTTAATTGCTGTAACAGCTCCAGTGAAACTGAAAAAACACTGAGACACAAATGACAGCCATTAACAAGATCCTGGTTGTCTCCAATTGCAATTGGAATCTCAAAACAGAGTAAAGCATTCAGTAAAAAGACTCAGAAAGCAACTTATTTTATAACAGGCTTATTTCAGTAAGAAGGAAAAGTCACACATTTGATGAGAACATAATAAGACCAACATGTAAAATAACAGTAAGTAAAACGTTAGGATATGATACAGTAAGAGAAACTGAAAAGGTTTCACTCTCAGAGAGTACAAGTCAATCACTATTGATGACATACACGAGGCAACAGATTTCACGTAATAAATTAAAAAGCAACTGCCTCTCTGTCCAGGTTGATGAGTCATTTTTCAACAATAAATTTATGTTGCATCATTTGGAAAATTTTTATATGATGGTAAAGTTCGAGAAAACATTATCTGCTGCAAAAATCTGCCCTGTGGGCAAAAGAAAAATGTTCTGATATTAGATAATGGTATGGTTGTACAACCATATGAATATACTGAATTACACAATTTGAAATGGTGGATTTTTATGATATGTGAATTATACCTCAATTTCAGAAAGCTTCCCTCCAAAAGCAAAAGCCAAGATAAATGAGGAAAAAATATTAAGATGCCACAAAAACACCTTCCTCAATCCCCAACCCTCTTCTCTCAGAACACTCTTTCTCTGTGAGGGCCCTGATCAAGGCTGTCCTGTGTTGTAGTCTGTCTGGCATTTCTCCAACTAGAATTGAATGCATTAAGGACATTTATCTCTGAGACATATTTCTTTTGGCTGAGTATTAACTAGTAATATTAACCAGTGTCTATTTTTGCCTGGGTGGCTTTGTAATATCCTCACCTTAGTAGTTATCGAAACTTCAGGTAACAAAAATTTTGCCCAACCCAATTTATGTCCCATCAGAAGCCTGAGGATAAGAGATGCATTTTTCTAACCAAGGATCAGTTCTTTGGCCAAACAAATAACCCAGATAGATCTAGTTTATTTTGAATCACCGTGATGGTTAATTTTATGTCAACTTGACTAGACCATGGAGTATCAGATATTTGGTTACATATTATTCTGAGTATGTCTGTGGGAGTGTTTGTGGATGAGATTAACATTTGAATTGGTCGACTGAGTAAAGCAGAATGCATGCCCTCTCCAAAGTATGATGGGCCTCATCCAATCTGCTGAAACCCTGAATAGAACAAAAAGGCTGAGCAAGAAAGAAATCTCTCTGCCTGTTTTTGAGCTGGAACATTGTTTTCTCCTACCTTCAAACTCAGACTCAGACTAGAACTTACACTATGCTCTCCTGGTTCTCAGGCCTCTACACTCAGACTGGAAATACACCACTGGCTCTCCTGCCTTCTAGTTTGTTCACTGCAGATCTGGGACTTCTTAGCCTATAGAATCATGGGAGCCAATTCCTTATAATAAATTTTAGAACTTTGCCAAGGCTATGACACTTTATCGAGTTGTTTGTACAGTGCTGCCAAGGCACGGTGGCCAGTTCATGAAGGTAATTGTCAGATTTTGGGTACGACAACGGCTCTGATGGCCATTTCAGAGAAAGAGTTCCAAAATTGCTCTGAAGGGTGGACTGGGTGCTGGCACTGGTGCATAGTTTCCCAAGGGGAGTACTTCGAAGGTGACCGCAGTGATATTCAGCAATGAGCTATGTAGCACTTTTTTCTAGGATGAGTTTGTGAAATTAATTGTCTGATATCATCTCTGTTTCCTTCACATTCTTACAGCCTTCACCTCCCAAAAAACAGCCTCCAGCCTACCACCAAAATTAAAGACAAAGGCCTGCGATGTCTACTCTGCCCTAAATATCCCAACATATGCAGTGTTCTTCAAGTAAATTCCAATGTTAAAAAAGAGATAATACAGCACAAATATGAGATTGCAGACTATCTCAGGGTACTGAGAGAATGGTTTCTCAGTAGGAAGACAGAGCCCAAATATTTGAGGGGCAAAATAAAACAACCTGTTAGGTGAATGTGGCTTTATAACTTCCTGTAACTTAATCAGTGCCTCTGCTGCTCTGAACTGTGATACTTCCCTATTCTCAGTTGTAAGGCTGAGGGTGTGCTTATGCTGGAGTTGGATTTTGGGAGTATCCCTAGGTGAGAAAATCACTTGCAGCTCTTAACCAATGGAGTAACAGTCTTTTAAGAGTATTTTTTGTTTGTTTGTTAGTGTCTGCCTTTGGAACTTTTCTAGTGTCTTCATCTAATTATCTCTAATAATATTGTCCAATTTTAAAAAATTGCTTGCAGATGGAATTGTCCAACCTATTTTTGCCACCATTACTGGAAGTCCCATTTCTGTTTAATTTTGCAATTAATTTGGAAGAATTAAGCTGTTAAATGTGTCCCTTAACAATGACTACACGGTTACTTCATGAGAAGTAGGGGATAGCAGAAGGAAGCAAAGAGGAAGTGAGAGGGAGACACTTCGGTAACTTTCTCAAAAAAGAGACTGAAGAATCCTTATACAATGCTATCATCCTCACCAAAAATATGCAACTGTGCCAAAGCAGCCTGAGAAACTAGAGAATTAACTGATAAAGTTCCTAAACTGTTGTCAACCTCCATGCCCTTCGTATCTGCTACATTTTAAAAAGAATGACTTCTTTTTCTCTCATTAGAAAAAGTAATTCTTAAGTAGAGCTTGAGCATGCTAAAAGACATAGCTTAATCTCTGTAGAAAGTAATTTTTGTCCTTTGAAAAGCTTCTCCGAACATTCTGTTCAAGATGTCCCGCTGGGGTGGCCTGCTCCCCATCCTCAGTCAGTTGATAATGATAGAAGATTGGTTCTCAGACCATTTCATCCAATTTGATTCAATGATGAAAACAAAAGGAGAAAAGAGATAAATCACTGCAGGCCCTGCATTCAGGCTGCTTGTGTTCAAAATTGGTAGCAACTCTTTTTAGCTGAATGGCCTTAGACAAATCACTAAAACGCCTAAATCCTCAGTTTCTTCATTTATGAACTAGTGGAAAAAAACACAGTACTTATCTCATAGAAGTATCCTGAGATTTAAATGAAACAGTTCACCTAATGCACTCAATACACTATCTCATGGCACAAACTGTGCAATAGTCATTAGCTATAATTATTAAGGAAAGGGAAAAAATAAGCTCTTCCAGCAAGGCAGGTCTGAAGACTAGAAGAACGTGTTTTGATTCAGGGCTCCTGACAGAGACCTGAGGAGAGAGGGCATCTGGTTCATGTACATTGTGGCCTGTAGTCCCTCACTGCTACCTGTCACCACTGGATCTCTTCTGCTCTGAGCCCCAAGAACAGTGACAATATCTTCACAGTCCCACTGGGGGTTCTGCATCTAGTTTGGGAAGCAATGACCTAGAAAACAGAATCAAAAGCATAGTAGCTTCATATTGGAAGCATTTTCCGAAGTCTGAAGTTTTCCTTTTTGACAATGTCATCTTTTTCATTTTAATGCTGACAAAACTTTGGCCTACTAATCTTTCATCAGGGCATTTCTTAGATGCTTTCTTGTTATGCTAATACATATAACATGTCAGAGTTTCCACAGGCTACTATGATTGAACTGAAACATTTTAAGAAACTAAACATGATTTTTGATATGCAAATATTTTAAGGGTATTTGTTATTGTTCTAATTAAAACAAACTAAAGGTTTTGTAACTGAACACCTCACACATATAATAAGGAGAATTAAATAATTCAGTAAACAAATGGCCGACTGATTTTTAAAAATTAATTAACATTATCAGGGTCCTATCTCCAACCTTTGATATGCAGACAGATCCAAAAAACAGAGTATCTCATAAAGTAAGTTCTGAGTGTTACCTTTCTCCAAATAAGTTTGCCACTACTTCAAACCCTGGAGATTTTGCAGAATGTGAACCAAACCAAAGACAAAAGATTATCTCTAGAATACTGACTATATTATGGTAAAATTGTTATTCTAATTCTAATTTCTCAGAAACTCATGAATATATAAATAGAAAGCTGTCCTTTCAGTTTAGCATTATCCCAAATCACCCCAAACCAGGAAAAATCTTTAGAAAAAACAAACCCATTAATACCTAGAGCCAAACATTATATTTGAACAAAGAAGGGGCAGGATAACCTTCGTGATATTATCTGTGTCTTATTACAAAAATTCCTAGAAAAAGTGGTCTGTGTGTGTGTGTGTGTGTATGTGTGTGTGTATATGTATGTGTATGTGTGTGTATATATATATATACACACACACATATATATATATTCCCCCCAATTCAATTAAAGTAATTCCTCCTATTTTGGTTATAACTTCAAGTTTTTTCAAATAAAATCAAATAGAGCACAAAAAACTATGGACATTTCAAATTTATTGTTTAACATTTATATAATGTATATATACTATGTTCCAGGCCATGTTCTAAATGCTTATAAATAATAACTCATTTAATATTCCTAACAATTCTATGAGGTAGATACTATTTTTATCACCCCCATTTAGAGATGAAGAAATAGATATTATATAAAGATGAAGATGAGGCACAAATAGCTTAATTAAAATTAATTCCCAATCTAAAACCTAGGCAATAGAAGAGTTGTGCAACAGAAATCTGAACATTGCTCTAACTCCCAACCTCCCCTACTACAACCAACTGGGGCCTTAAGTAGCTGTTTAATATTGTAAATTCTTCTGAAGGAAAATATGTCTAGGTGATGAATATCCTTGAGATAAAACCAAATTCCTTTATGCCTTTAGTTTCAACCTCAAGGCAGAGAATTTCAGAGTAAGTACAAATATTCAAGCCAATTATTCTTTAAAAGCAGTCTGGGTACAATTTAGCCCCTTCTTCCATGCAGCAGATCATGGCTTCAGTTTTATTTTCCTTCCCCTCACCAGTAAATATCTCAGCTCACACCATTCACACAGAGCATAAGAGTTTCTTTCATGACTTTAGAGGAGGAACTAAGTCACTTATTTAAACTTAAAATATATTTAAAGTAAATTTCCTGCTAAGAGTTATAATATAGGATGGCATGTGTTTTGTTCTCAGTTCATACCTACAGAATGCTTTAATTTCCTACACAGAAAATTAGCAAGTATCTCTTCACCTTAATGAAACTTATCAAAGAATATTTCCTTGAAAAATTAGAAAATTACTCTATAGCTTAATAGGCAAACATGCAATTGTCTCTTACATGGACAAACATGTTAGACTATGTCCACATTCACAAGAAGCTGCTGAATCAAGTCTCTTGAGGACAGGGATTGTGTTTGTGGTACCCACTGCATTCCCAGGGTACATCATAGTGCAAGGGATACATATCATGAGTGAATGTACAAATTACCCATTTAAATCCCCCCAAGTTTAAACAGTTTTAGTATAACTTATATATGGAGTCCTCAATGTCCCTAAATTGAAAAAAGAAAACAATCTGATGCACATGGTCACAAACTTGAGGACAAGCTTCTGCATATAAGATTTAAGACTGGTGTGGGAAGCAGACTTTTACTGAAGTGGCAGTGACTGTTTTTCTTACAGTGGGTTCCAACACTTTCCACTGAATCACAGCACCCACGGAGCTGTAGCTCTTCCTCTTATTTGACCAGTCTGCTTTTCATAAAAAGAGCTTCTAGTCTCCCTGTCCTGCAAATAGAAAAGTGCATTAAAAAAAAAACACAAAAAACCACCCTCAAATAGTCAAAAGAAATCTTGAAAAAGAACAAAGTTGGAAGTCTCACATTTTCTGATTTTCAAATATGTTACAAAGCTACAGTAATGAAAACAGTGTGGTACTGATATAGACAGACATATGGCCCAATGGAACAGAATAGAGATTCCCAGGAAGAAATCATCATGAACTTGGTCAAATGATCTTCAAAACAGGCACCAAGATGACTCAGTGGGGAAAGGACAGTCTCTTGAACTAACAGTGGTGGGAAAACCGATATACACATACCAAAGAAGGAAGTTGGGTCCTACATTATATTACATACAAAAATTAACTCAAAATAGATTAAAGACCTAAACATAAGACCTGAAACTATAAAACTGCTAGAAGAAAACACCAGGGAAAAGCTTCATGACACTGGATTGGACACTGATTTCTTGGGTACAACACAAAAAGCACAGGCAACAAAAGAAAAGAAAAAAATAACAACTAACAAAAGTGAAGAAACTTTGATGGCTTTATTAGTGGACTGGACATGACTGAGGAAGAACTCTCTAAGTGAGAAGATATATTAACAGAATACTCAAATACTGAAAAGAATATCCAGAAACTGTGGGTAAACTGCAAAAGATGTGACATACATGTAATGGGAATACCAGAAGGAAAAGAGAGAAAAGAAAAGAAGAAATATTTGAAACAATAATGATAGAATTGTCCCCAAATTAATGTCAGAAACCAACCCACAGATCCAGGAAGCTCAGGGAACACAAAAATTATGCTTCAATATTTCATTTTCAAATTACAGAAAATCAAAGAAAAATAATTCCTGAAAGAAACTTGAGAATATAGAGGAACAAGGGCAAGAATTACATTTGATTCCTTAGAAACCACGCAGACAAGAGGAGAATGGAGTAAAATATTGGAAGTGTTGAGAGAAACAATATCACCAACCTAGAATTCTGTACTCTATGAAATTATCCTTCAAAGTGAAGAAGAAATACTTTTTTAGACAAACAAAGTTTGAGAGAATTTGTTGCTAGCAGATCTACCTTGCAAGAAATGTTAAAAGAAGATTTTTAGAGAGAAGGAAATTAATACAGATTGGAAACTTGGATCTATATACATAAAGCAAGAAAGATCATCAAAGAAAGAATAAGCGAGAGTAAAATAAAAACTTTTTTTCTTTATTCTTAATTGATATAACAAATAACAGTTTGTTCAAAATAATAATACCAACAAGGTATTCAATTATGTATGTTTATGTATATACCTTATGTGTGTGTACATATATGCTTATATGTACTTATATATGTTAAATTAATGATAGCAGTGATACAGGTAATAGGAGGGAGAAATTTAGATTACTTTGTTATTTTAAGGTCTACTACTCATGAAGTGGTAGGTACAGTGTAATTGAAAGTGGACTTGAATTAACTGTAAATGTATATCATATCAGTATAAACTAAGAAAGGAGAGAAAAATGGAATGATAAAATGCTTGATTAAAACCACAAAGGGCAGGAAAAAAGTGAAAAGCAAAAATAGGAACAAAGAATAAGGGCAAGAAATAAAAATGAGTAACAAGTATGGTAGATAGTAATCCAACTACATCAATAATAATTTTGAATATAAATGGTCTAAATGCATCACTTAAAAAAGAGGTTGTCAGAGTGGATAAAAAAAAACGAGACCTAACTATATGTTGTATACAAGAAACCCACTTTAAATATAAAGACTTATATAGATTAAAAGTAAATGAATAGAGAAAAATATTATGCTAACACAAGTAAAAAAAAGTGGTAGTAGCTATATCAAATTCAGACAGGTAGACTTCAAAGAAAGGCAAGTTATTAGTGATAAAGAAGGGCAGTACATAATGATAAAGGTGTCAAAAAAGTCAATTGTCCAAGAAGACATAAAAATGCAAAATACTAGTGTTTGCATACTAGCAAAGTTGAATACAACAGACATTAAAAGAACCATACACCATGACCAAATGAAATTTATCCCTGAATGCAAAGATGGTTCAATATACAAAAATAATTAATATGATACACCACACCAACAGACTAAGGAATAAAAATCATGATGATTCAAATAGATGCAGGTAAAGTATTTGACAAAATTAAATTCAACAACTTTTAATGAAAAAAAACTCTCATTAATTAGGAATAGGAAAAAAAAACACCTCAATATAATAAAGCCCTTTTATGAGAAGTCCATAGCTAATATCAACCTCAATGGTAAAAGAACTGAAAGCTTTTTCTCTAAAATCAGAAACAAAGCAAAGATCTCTACTCTACCACTTGTATTTGACACAGTAACAGAAGCCTTATCCTGGACAATTAGACAAGAAAAAGAAATAAAAGTCATCCAAATTGGAAAAGAAAAAGTAAATTGTCCAGTTTGCAAATGACATGATATTTTACATATAGAAAATCCCAAAGATTGCATAAAAACTGAACTAGTAAACAAATTAAGTTGTAGAATATAAAATCAACATACAAAAATCAGCTGCATTTCTATATACTAACAACAAACTATTTGAAAAGTAGATCAGGAAAACAATACCACTTACAATGGAATCATAAAGAATAATACTTAGGAAAAAATTTAACCAAGAAGGTGAAGGGTTTGCACACTGAAAACTGTAAGACACTGATGAGAGAAATTAAAGAAAAAACAAATGAATGGAAAGATACTCCATGTTTATGGATTGGAAGAATCCATGATATTAAAATGTTTATACTACCCAAAGCCATCTTTAGTTTAAATGCAATCTTTATCAAAATTCCAATGGCATTTCTTACAGATACAGAAAAAACAATCATAAAATTTGTATGGAACTCAAAGACCCCGAATACCAAAATCAATCTTGAGAAAGGACAAAGCTGGATGTACCATATTTCTTGATTTGAAAATATATTATGGAGCTATGTATGGTAACATGGTTGGACCTTGAGGACATTATGCTAATGATTAAACAAACTGTAGTACATGTATAACATGGAATACTACTAAAATATCACCCATTAAGAGAAATAAAAATTGATACATCAACATGAACACTAATACATGACATATGGACTACTGAAACATGCAATAACCTGGATTA